>BQNB010030072.1:0-16838 GCA_026074375.1 Tanacetum coccineum
TTGCTAGCTTATTTTTATACTAAAAAAGTCCCCTTTTGGCTATTTGCTTAACAGTTTGGCCAAAAAGTTCTTTTGCTTATTTAGGCTTATTTGCTTATTGCATTTGCTTAATTTAGATTTAGTATAGCTTATTAGGTTAGTTTAAATCTATTTTAGCTTATTTCCATTAGTTTAGAGCTTATTTAAGCTTATTTGCTTTTTAGCTTAAAAATCTTAAGTTTTATAGTTTTTTAAGTATTCTGTCTTTCTAGCTTATTTTAGTTGCTTATCTTTGTACAAAAATGCTTTTTAGATATAGCCTTTTACCCGTTTTAGCTTATTTTGAGTTTTCTTAGCTTATTAGTGCTTAAAGTGCTTAACAGTTAGCAAAAAAGTTACTTAGAGTAGTATAGCCTATTATGTCCCTTTCTTAGCTTATTTTTGATTTCTAAAAAAAGTGATTTTGTAAAAGTTGCATATTTTTAAGTCCTTTAAAAAGTTGTAAAAAAATAGCATTTAAAAAACATTTAGGAGTTGGGGGAAGTCCCAGGTGAGCAACACTCGAACCCAGGACCTCAACCCCTACTCACCAAACGTTTTTACACACACACACTCTCTACCACTAGCGCCCTTGGGTCTTTTCCGTTTAACTTTGCACATTCTATATATTTGTACACGTTTTGAGCTCTATTCTTATAAGCCACTTCGCAGCTTATTAGGGCTATATTTTTAGCTTATTTGGTAAGCTGGCTTAACCAGCTTATTTTTCCTAGGAACTTTACAACTTTTAGGACTTTCCTGCAATTTTTTAGATTTTTTCTCCTTTATTTGTTTTTTTTTCATTTTTCGAAGATTAAAATTTTAGAAAATCATTTAAAAATAGAAAATTAATTCAGAAAAATACCAAAAAATAGTTTTTAGTTATAGAATTAATATTTTAAGGTTTACAAACTTTAAAAACTTTTTCATCATTTTTAGATTTTAAATTTCATTTTTAGCTTTTTAAATTAATTTTAGGAAATAGTTTTTAAATATAAAAAGTAGTGAAAAATATTTTTCTGCGTTTTTATCATATTTTAGACTTTTCTAAAGTAGAAAATCATTTTTTTTTGGAATTTTTAGGTGTTAATTTGTTATTTTCTAGAATTTTAAATAGATTAAATAGGTTTTAATTCATAATATATTATTAAAAAGTCAAAAAAATATAATTCCTTTTTAGAAAATTTTCTTTTGTCATTTTAGAGGTTTAGAAACTAAATTTGCATTTTTGGGGTTAATATTTGCCTTAGTTAGTTTTTATGTCGCGTTTTTAGGATCCCCGTTTTGCGTTTTTAAGTTTAAAATAGTTTTTCCTTAATTGTTTTTAAGTGTTTGCATAAATTTTCCCATAGTTTTAGAAAACCAATCATAATCTTGTTCCATTCAAGCATCGATTATCAAAACGACTCTCGACTTTCTATTGCATTCCTCGTTGGGGATAACGACCCAGGAATCATACTTCTGGATTTTCTACATTGAGATTTTTGACTATCCTATTATATATATATAATTAAAAGGGTTAATTCAGAAAACGTCAAATTTTGCGTCTGTGCTGCCGGGAGGATAGTTATACGATTGTTGTTCCGTTTGACAATTTTTGATTCGAAGATCCTTCCTTGTGAAGTTAATTTTCTTATAAAAATATAAAAAACACAAAAATATTTTTCATTTCTTTTTAGTATATATATAAAAAAAACCAAAAATTTAAAAACATTGTCCATAAAAAGAAATAAAATTCACCATCAATATAATACTTTCAACTGAAGTATTATCATTAATAAGTTCCCGAACAAAAGATCAAAAACTTACCTTTTGTGTCACTCGCGAGGTACGGTTCACCTTTGAAAGATAAACAAACTCTAAGAGGGGTATAAGGCGGGTTGTTCCAACGAACTACGACCCTAAAGGAGAAAGGTTTTTAATAGCTTCGCGCTTTCCTACTCCTCCGCTCCTTTGTGCGTTTTTCTCTTTAAAGAGTTACCGAGAAGCTTGTTGATTATTAGGTTTAAGTGTCTTATCTCATTGTCCGTTATTAAAATAAATTGTGAATACATTTTTGAAAAACCAGTATAAATTTTCTTTTTATATTTTAGTGCATGCGCACTCGTTCTCAATCCCGTAATTCTAACCGTCAACAACAACAAGTCCCACCGACTTTTGTTGAACCATTTAATCTTGTGGAACCAATTGAAAATCAAGCTCCTCCCGTAGTTACGATGGCCGATAATCGTACTATGGCGCAATTGCTCGAAGCACCCACCGAGGGTTACGAGGATGCCATCGTTGTTCCCGAGATCACCGCGGACAACTTTGAGCTTAAGCATGGTTTGCTTACTCTTGTTCAAAATAAACAATTTTTTGGACATGACAAAGAAGACCCTCATGCTCACATTCGTTATTTCAACAAGATCACTTCTACGATGAAGTTCTCGAACGTCCCGAGTATGTTGGTTAAGCTTATGCTTTTCCCATTTTCCCTCGAGGTAGCCGCCCAGATTTGGCTTGAAAAAGAACCCCCTCGATCGATTCTTACATGGGATGATCTTGTTTCGAAATTCATAAATAAATTTTTCCCTCCTTCTAAAACAACAAATCTTCGAAATAAAATCACGAGATTTCAACAACGTTTTGATGAAACTTTTTACAAGGCATGAGACCGATTCAACGATCTTCTTCGGGCATGTCCACATCATGGATTTTCGGAATTACATCAACTCGATACTTTCTACAATGCTTTGAACTCTAATGATCAAGATTCGTTGAATTCCACCGCGGGTGGTAATTTTTTGGATAAAATACCTCGGGATTGCCTAAGAATCATTGAGAGCAAATCCAAAGTTCATAATTCACGTAACAAACAGGTTGTTTCCAAGGTGAGTACGAGCTCTTCTACCCCCGGTATTTCTCCTGATGTTTCTGAACTTAAAGATATGGTGAAAGCCTTACTTCTCGATAAGAAAAACCAATCTCAAGATCCCGCTCCAGTAAAAGCGGTCGAGGAAAGTTGTGTAACTTGTGGTGGTGCTTATTCTTACTGAAATTGTCCCGCCACCGATGGCAACGTTTATCGTGACAATATTCAAGAATATGTTTCTCAAGCCGCCGCGGCTAATTTCAATCAAGGAAATACCGGTTACCGACCCCCAATTGCTAATCAAATCCGACCTCCCAGTTTTCCTCCCGTTCAACAAAACCAAGGAAATAATCAAAACCGTTACAACCAAAACCGGGGGAATAATTACAACCAAGGCCAAATTTACCGACCCCCGATTAATCAACCTCCGGGTCACCAAGCT
This sequence comes from Tanacetum coccineum, assembly GCA_026074375.1. Lineage (NCBI taxonomy): Eukaryota > Viridiplantae > Streptophyta > Magnoliopsida > Asterales > Asteraceae > Tanacetum > Tanacetum coccineum. Next base: position 3,315 of record BQNB010030072.1, read on the forward strand.
CCACCTTACCAAGCTCCCGCTCCTCAAACACAAGGTGTGTCGAAGGATGACTTTCAAAACTACGTCAAAGCTAATGATGCGGTTATGAGAAATATGCAAAATCAAAATCAAAACTTGCAAAATCAAATGACCAATTTAACGTACATGCTTACCAAGTTCGTGAATTCCAATACCGCCTCTACTTCGGGCTCGTGTTCTCTTCCTAGCAACACCGTTGCTAACCCGTAAAGTGACTTGGAAGCAATCACTACCCGAAGTGGTGTTTCTTATCAAGGACCCACGATTCCTACTTCTTCTTCTCCTCCTAAAGTAGTGGAACGTGAAACCGAGGTGACAAAGGACATGGTGCCTTCTACTAATAACGGAAGTACCAAAGACGTCCAACCTCCAGTTGTCCAAGTTCAACCTCAAGTACCAGATTCTGAGCCCGTTGTTGCTCCTGTTAGTGCTTCGAAGCCTAACCCGAAACAATCAATTCCATATCCATCTAGACTTAATGACTAAAATATTCGCGAAAAAGCTAACAATCAAATTGAGAAATTTTACCAAATCATTCAAGATTTTCATTTCGACATTAACTCTGCGGATGCTTTAATTCTCATGCCTAAATTTGCTTCGACACTTAAGAGTTTAATTAGTAACAAAGAAAGATTGTTTGAATTGGCTAGAACATCGTTAAATGAGCATTGTTCGGCGGTCCTCCTCAAAAAGTTACCCGAAAAACTTAGAGAACCTGACAAATTTCTCATACCGTGTGATTTTCCCAGAATGGATGAATGCTTTGCCTTGGCTGATCTTGGCGCTAGCATTAATCTCATGCCATTGTCCGTGTGGAAAAAACTTTCTCTTCCGGAACTTACTCCGACTTGCATGACTCTTGAACTTGCGGACCGTTCGATCTCCCAACCGATCGGTATCACCGAAGATGTCTTTCGTAAAAGTTGGAAAGTTCCAATTCCCGGCCGACTTTGATGCCGATCCCCGAGTTCCCTTAATTCTTGGGAGATCCTTCTTAAAAACCGGACGTGGTTTGATTGATGTTTACGAAGGAGAATTAACTCTTTGTGTTGGAAAAGAAGCCGTAACATTCAATCTTTATCAAATTCGGTTGACTCCTTAATATATGATTGATTAATTCTGGTTAACGAATGGTCTCATTGATATGGCTTATGTGGAGTCTTCTTCAGAAGTTCTCGGTTTTCCCGATGTGATCTGGAGTGGGCTGCTCTAATCCCTACTCCTTATTATGAACGAGATCGTGTTTACTACCTCTTCTTCGACCCTCACTCCCTTCGGGGATAGTGATTTTCTTCTCGAGGAAGTCGACGCTTTCCTTTCTCTCAAAGATGATCCAACTTTACCGAAAGTTGATGACTTTTATTACGACCTGGAGAGGGACATTCTTCTTCTTGAAGCATTTCTTAATGATTATCCGTCATTACCCCCTCCCACTCAAGGAAATTATTTGCCTGAAATTCGAAAAGAACTCAAAGTTTGTGAAGCTAGAATGATTAAATCTTCAATTGATTGAACCTCCCAGGTTCGAACTTCAAGGATTCTTAACCTCCTCATTCTTGAGTACGCAATTTTGGAAGGTGGACGGACAGTTTCCCGTCATGATTGCTAAAGACTTGAGAGACGAGGAAAAAGCCGCTCTCATAAAGGTTTTGAAGTCACACAAGCGAGCTATTGCTTGGAAACTCTCTGACATTAAGGGTATTAACCCAGAATTTTGTACTCACAAGATTCTTATGGAAGAGGACTACAAAACAGGCGGTCCAACACCAGAAAGACTCGGGTGAATCAAAGAGCCATGATGTCATTAATAAGGAGGTTGAAAAACTTCTTGAAGCCGAATTAATTTACCCGATCTCGGATAGTCCTTGGGTGAGCCTCGTACATTGCGTACCGAAAAAAGGTGGCTTTACCGTTGTTGAAAATGATGAAAATGAGTTAATTCCTACTTGATTGGTTACGGGATGGCATGTATGTATTGACTACCGAAAGTTAAATGAAGCCACCCGTAAAGACTACTTTTCACTACCGTTTATGGACCAAATGCTTGAGAGATTAGCGGGAAACGAATACTATTGTTTTCTCGATGGTTTCATGGTTACATTCAAATTCCATCGATCCTCACTGATATGACAACGACAACATTCTGCTGTCCTTATGCTATTGTTTCGAACCTTCCGTCGCATGACTTTGGCTTATGCAATGCACGGGTACTGTTTCTCCAAAGGTGTTATGATGCTATCTTTCATGATATGATCGAAATCAACGGATGGAGTATTCATGGACGACTTTTTGGTCTTTGGGAATTCATTCCGAAATTGCCTCTCTCGTGTGGACAAGATGCTTAAAAGGTGTGAAGACACCAACCTTTGTCTAAATTGGGAAAAGAGTCATTTTATGGTTAAAGAAAGCATTGTCCTTGGCCATAAGATTTCCAAAAATAGGATTGAGGTCGATAAAGCCAAAGTCAATGTGATTGCTAAGTTACCTCATCCCACTAGCGTCAAGGGTGTTCGGAGTTTTCTCGGTCATGCTGGTTTCTACCGACGAATCATTAAGGATTTTTCCAAAATTTCCCGACCGATGACTCATCTTCTTGAGAAAATACTGCCGTTTCTTCTCGATGGAATGTATTATGTATGTATTCAAGCTTTTGAAACGTTAAAGAAAAAACTTACCGAAGCTCCAATCTTGATTGCCCCCGACTGGGACCTACCCTTTGAGCTTATGTACGATGCAAGCGACTTTGCCTTAGGTGCAGTCTTGGGGCAACGTCATGAAAAACACTTCAGGCCTATACACTATGCTAGTAAAACAATAAACGAGGCGGAATCACATTACACCACGACAGAAAAAGAAATGTTAGCCGTAGTGTATGCCTTCTAAAAATTCTGGTCTTACCTCATCTTGAACAAAAGCATTGTGTATACGGATCACTCTACCCTAAAATATCTATTTGCTAAAAAAGATTCCAAGGCGAGATTGCTCCGGTGGGTTCTCCTCCTTCAAGAGTTCAAATTCAAAGTAATTGACACAAAAGGAGCTGAGAATCTCGCGGCCGATCATCTTTCCCGATTAGAAAATCCTTATGAAAATGTGCTCGACCCAAAAGAGATAAATGAAATGTGTCCTATCGAGACACTTAATATGGTGACTTTTTGTGGTGACTCAAGTACCCCGTGGTTTGCCCATTTTGCAAATTACTACGCGAGGAATTTCATTATTAAAGGGATGTCGTCCCAACAAAAAAACAAGTTTTTCAAGGATGTTATACACTAATTTTGGGACGACCCCTATTTATTCAAAATATGTGCGGATCAAGTGATCTGGCGGTGTGTTTCAGGCCAAGAAGCTATTGATATCCTCAAAGCTTGCCATAGTGGACCCACCGGGGGACATTACAGTGCCAACTACACCGCCAAAAAGGTTTTTGACTCAGGATTTTATTGGCCAACTATTTACCGAGATGCCCATGACTTGGTCACCCGATATGACACTTGTCAGCGTCAAGGAAAAATTTCGCAACGTGATGAGATGCCTCAAAATTCCATCTAAATTTGTGAAATCTTTGACGTGTAGAGCATCAATTTCATGGGGTCGTTCCTGTCTTCACGAGGGAACAAATATATACTCATGGCCATCGAATACTTGTCAAAATGGGTTGAAGCAAAAGCGCTCCCCACCAACGATGCCCGAGTTGTTTGCAAATTTCTTAAATCTCTCTTCGCCCGATTCGGTACCCCTCGTGCTATCATAAGTGATCGCGGAACCTATTTTTGCAATGACCAGTTTGCAAAGGTCATGCTTAAATACGGAGTTACTCACCGTCTCTCCACCGCGTATCACCCACAAACAAGTGGGCAAGTTGAGGTATCCAATCGTGGCTTGAAACGAATTCTTGAAAGGACCATAGGCGAGAACCGTGCCTCTTGGTCGGATAAATTAGATGACGCACTTTGGGCCTTCCGTACCGCTTACAAAACACCCATCGGGTGTACTCCATACAAGCTCGTGTACGGAAAGGCATGTCATCTACCGATCGAGCTCGAGCACAAAGCCTATTGGGCCTTGAAGCATGCAAACTTTGACCTTGAGACCGCGGGTGATCACCGAAAAGTTCAACTCAATGAACTAAATGAACTTCGTGATCATGCCTATGAGAACTCTTTGATCTATAAAGAGAAAACAAAGAGGATCCATGACTCCAAGATCAAAAACCGCGTTTTCAACGTTGGTGATCAAGTCCTCCTCTTTAACTCTAGATTGAAGATTTACCTCGAGCAAGTTAAAATCCGCGTTAGTCCGGAGCATTCACCAGTTGCCCATGTCTTCCATAATGGCAACGTCGAGTATCCCAATACCCGAGCCAAACTTCAAGGTGAACGATCATCGACTTAAGCACTACTTTGGAGGGGACGTACCACAAATGGTTGTTCCGGATCTCCAAACTTCCCCAAGACAGAAAGAATTCGGAGATTGGGTCAAGTCTTAGTACCCAAACAAGTGCTTAATCATAGAGGCAAACCCATGCTTAACCTATTAATATTATGTAGCATTGAATAGGTGTTTTTTTGTTTGTAAAGAGGTGTGCATTTTCCATTCTCGTTGTTTGTGTATTTTGTGATTGTCCTGGATTTTGAAGTCCCCCCCCCACCTCGTGCCACGGTATTTGTCCTCTATCAAAACCAAGAGCCCTTCAAAACCTACAGCTTCATTTGAAAATGCAATATCCTAATTCTAAATCTAAAGACTAACGTCTATCTTCACGCATACTTAATAACGGCTTAGCGGACGTAAGAGACTCACCTTCTAAAATCATTGAGGACAATGTTTAAATCTAGTATGGGGGGATCTATTGATTTGATTATGCTTGCAGTCGTTGTTTTCACGTAATCCCGTTTTTACCACCAAAATTTCAAAAAAATGAAAAAATTTTCAAAAATAAAATAAGTGTTTTGTCACAATTTTGACTTTCCTGCTGGGTAGAATAAGAATAAATTTTGACTCGATCGAGCGTGTTGAGCTCTAGCTTGTTCCTTAACTTTTAGACTAAGCGTTCGCAGAAATTCGCGAAGAACGAAAAATGATAGAGTTAAGTATGAGTTGGATGCTAAACAAGGATTATTTGGAAATCTTAAGAGCTCATGTATGTAATTTGTGGCTTTTTCTCCTATAAGCTCCTAACCGGACTAATAATACGTGCTATTTTTGGAAATTAAACTTAAATCAACAATTTTTATGTAGTTGATAGCAATAATTTTAGTCTTAGTTCAAATTTATACTTAAATTTTCCAAAAAGAAGTCTTCTCAATATATTAAAAAAAGAATGATGAATAATACTTATAACTTGGGCTGATAAAAGGTATGGTTGCATCTTGCGCTCACAACCGATGTACAGCCTTCCTAAAGAAAGCCCTAAGTAAGAATAAAATCCGAGATGATAAAAGTTTGCTGCATCTTGCCGCTCACAACCGATGTTGCAGCCTTCTAAAAGGTCGAGGGTTACAATTGCATCAATGTTATGTTTAAATGTTAAGTGTGAATTAATAAATGTAAGATCTCTTTTTGTTAAATTTAAATATGCTTAGAGACTTTGACTATTTCATTTAAAGTTTTTTAACTAAGCTAATGTATATATTGGGAAAACCTAAGAGTTTTTTGAAACCAAGTCCTGAGTCCCGATACTAGCCTCTGTGGGGTGTCAAAGCCTGGTCACTTAGCCGCCAGGTTAGGAATGTGCCAGACGAAAAAAAGTCTCTACATGGGATGATCTCGCCCTTAAACTACATTATATCTCTGGCGGAACGTGAAAGCAATAGAATTTTTGCAAAACGTTGAATCCATGGTTGCAATTTCAAAATGGCAACATTCACGCTAAGATATAATAATTTTCGGGAGTGAAAGTTCACAAGTTGCAAATAATAGTAGTTGTAAGCATCTTAACTGATTAATTTAACAGTGATTTTGTTTTAAGCTGGTTAACGAGTGAAAAGTCGGACGAAGAATGTTATTCCTGTTTTGGGGCATTTTTAGATTGAAATGCATATTGTTCTAATGAATCCCAATGGTTATTGAAAATAACGAAAGTCAAATATGTTAGTTAGTTCATTAAAGAAAAAGTACAAAAAAGAAAAAAGGAAAATGCAAAAATGATGTGTAGTAATAAAGTGTATATCTTAAGAATGAAAAACAGTGCCTTTCGAAGCTATTGATTCTTTAATTCCCCTCGATGAACACTTAGCTACTTTTTGAGGTAATTAGTCGAGGGGGATCGAGATTCTTAGTTTTCTAAGTGCTTACTTATAGCATTGCGTGAGGACACGACAATATCTTAGTATGGGGGATTTTGGTATGTGTTTAATTACACATACCTTTGACCACTAAAAACAGACTTAAATGACCAAAAACGTACCAAAAATACATTGTATTTGTATGTTTTGCATTTGTATTGTGCAGGTAACGGATATCTAAGAAAAGGACAAAAATCGAAGCCAAAACGACAAAACCGAGCACGAGAACGGAAAGACCGTGAGAAGTCAAAAAGACAAAGTCAAAGTCAACAAAAAAGTCAAAGTCAAAGTCAACCCCGGGAAGTGGCATTGGAAAAAGCATCAAAAACCGAACCCGAAAACCTAAATTGTCAAAAGTGGGCCCACCCGTACCCACCTAGTGGGCCCGGGTCAGCCCACTTATATATTACAAACCTTAAGCTTTATAAAAGGCCCAAGTCCTTCCTTTTATATTAGCCGGCCCAAACAAGCCCAAACCCACCACCCCTTATAACAAGCCTGTTATCCTTAACCTTTACACCGTTAGTCCTCTAAGGACCAACGGTGCAAACATTTATAAGCCTTCAAGGGCCAAAGATGCGAAAACCAAGGACCATCCCTGTAATATCTCTATACACACTCAGGGACCAAACTTGCCTATTTCCCAAACTTTAAAAAACTGCGTGAACACTGTACATCTCCCTGAGTGTGTCTTGTCCTCACTACCTGCCAAAATGAACAAGACACTGTTCCCCTTTCTTCTCCCCTATGTCAACCAACGCTTATACACACCTTATCCCACCACACAAACCAATAAAATCCACTTTGGCAATCCTTAGCATTTCTATTCGTCAAGGAATGAGGACAAGAAATCAATGGCTAAGATCAAGAGACTTGGGTACTACTCATTTTAGACGGCTTAGATGACTCTTTGAAGGCTCTCACACAACAAACACACCCGCAGGAGCTCTCACAAAGAAAGCACAAGACCTAGAACCTTCATTTGCTTAGTATAAATAGAGGTCATTTGTAAGCCCTTGGGCACTTAGTTTTTAGTTTTTTTTCAGCTTATATTAGTTTTAAATTAGCTTATTGTAATTTCTTTTTAACTTTGTACTCAGATTTGAAGTTTAATGAAAGTTTAGTTTTATTAAAATCTTGTTTTAAGTTAAAGTGTTTGATGTTTTAAAACTGTTTTACAAGCTCACAAAAGTTCTTTTTATATCATTCTTAAGGTGTTTACTTAAGTCTTACAAACTCTTTCATAGTTTGTAAGGTTTAAGCTTATTTCACTAAAAATCACTCAAAAAGCTCAAATGGAAGATAAGCCAAAAAGGGAAGGGCTTATTGTTGTCACTAGCTTATCTTTGATAAGCTAGAGCTTGTAGATAAGCTCTTTTGAGCATTGTTTGCCCTGTTTAAGCAAGGGCCTTTGTAAGTTTTCATTTCTCAAATTTTAGCTTATTTACTGTAGCATAGCTTATTGTGCTTATCTCTGCTTAATCTTTGCTTATTTATGTTGTTATATGATGTTTGATGCTTATTATGCTTGTCTTGTGGTTTAAAAATCATTAGTTTGAAGTTTTGCTTAAATTCTGTCTATTTTAGCTTTTTATAGCATAATCTGTTTTAGCTTATTTGAGTGCTTATTAGTTGTTTAAATATGCTTAATATTGCTTATTAGCCTTGTTAATCATCTGGTCTTTAAAAGTTATTGCTTAAATCAGTCTAAATCACCTTAAAAATTGTTTTGAATTCTTTAAAGGAGTGTTTGGTTTAACTGTTTTTGAAGGTAAAAAAGGGTCAAAATGAGTTATGTCTTTTGGGTCACTTTAGTTTAACTTAGATTCATCATAAAATCCATTTGTTAGAAGCTTTTAGGTGTTAAATCTCAAATTCTTAACTTATATAAGTTGTTGTTTGAATCTGTGAGCTTAAAGCTCAATTTATTTGTTTATTTGATTATGCCTTTGAATCTTATAGTTTTGTGTTGTTTTGATTTTGTTTAAGTGTTAAAAGAGGTTAGAACCCATAAGCAATAGGCCTGCATTTGTTAGTTTGTATTTTGCCAAGTCTGTCAAAAAATTTGAGAAAATGCTTTTTTATTTGCTTTCTATGGCTTATTGTGAATTTCAAACTCTCTTTTGATTATTGATATAAGCTCTTTGAGGTCCAAATTTAATCTATTTGTAGGTCTTTAGTTCATAAGGCTCTATTTGGTAGCTTATTTTTAAGCTCAAAAGCTTGGTTTTGTTAAGATTGCAAAAAAAAATTAAGTGTTAAATCTGTGTGAACTAGCCTTTTCATTAAGCTTTTTAAGGGCTTATGTGTGTTTCAAACTCATTTTTCTTTGCTTCTTATTATAGCTTTTTGGCCATGCTTTTTAGTGGTATAAGCCACTAAGCCATAAGGTTCCATTTCCTAGCTTAAAAATAAGCTAGAAAATAGCCTTTTGGCTGTTTGGTTAATAGTTTGGCCAAAAATCTCTTTTGCTTATTTAGGCTTATTTGCTTATTGCATTTGCTTAATTTAGATTTAGTATAGCTTATTAGGTTATTTTAAGTCCATTTTAGCTTATTTCCTTTAGTTAAGAGCTTATTTGAGCTTATTTGCCTTTTAGCTTAAAAATCTTACGTTTTATAGTTTTTTTAGTAAATCTGTCATTCTAGCTTATCTTAGTTACTTATTTTTGTTCTCATGTGCTTATTAGGTGTAGTTAAGTTTCTGCTTTAGCTTATTTTCTTAGTCTCATTTGCTTATTTAGATTAAAAAAGCTAAAACAGTTAGCAATTAATCTCTTAGTGTAGTTTAGCTTATTCTGTCACTTTATTAGCTTATTTTAGTGCTTATTTTTGGTTTATAAAAAAGGTGGTTTTATAAAAGTTGCTTATTTTTAAGTCTTTTAAAAAGTTGTAAAAAATGGCATTAAAAAAACGTTTGGGATTAGGGGAAGCCCCAGGTGACCAGGGCTCAAACCCGGGACCTCTACCCACTCACCAAACGTTTTTACACAACACACACACTACCACTCGCCCTTGGGTCTTTTTCGGTTTATTCTTGCAATATTAATTATTTATACACGTTTAGGCCTTTTTAGTTTATAAGCCGTTTTAGCTTTTTCACGCCTTATTTAGATAAGCTGTTTCACTCAGCTTATTTTTATTAGATCCAGTATTGTTCAAGCTACTTTTGCTATTTTTTTTAGAATTTTTATAATTAGTTTAGTATTTTTAAACATTTAATTTTATTAAAATCGTTTTTAATTCATAAAAAATTATAAAAAAGTCAAAAAAATATAATTCTTTTTTAGAAAATTTTCTTTTTTACATTTAGGACTTAAGAAAATTAGATTTGCTTTCGTAGGGTTAAAATTGCAAAATTTGATTTTTTAAAGAACGGGATTGAATCCCGTTCACGTTTTTCTTGTTTTTAAGCTTAAATCACTTTCGTTTTTGGTCTAGTTTTTTTAGTTCTTAACTTTTAGTTAATTATGACTTATAAAAGTCAAAAAGATTATTTTAGGACTTAATTTTGATAATTGAGGGTTTTTAGGTTGCGTTTTTAGGATTCCTCGTTTTGCGTTTTTTATTTTAAAATTGTTTTTTGCTTAATTGTTTTTTTTTAACGTGTTTGCATTAATTTTTCAAGTTTTAGTCAACCAATCTAACTCATGTTCCATTCATGCATCGATTATCAAAACGACTTCAACTTTCAATGCAATTCTCGTTAGGGATACGATAACGGGAATCATACTCGGTTTTTTTATATTGAGGTTTTTGTCTTCTTATCTATTTATAATATTTATTATATTTAATTATTATAAAGGGTTTTTGTTTTTTGTTGTTTTTTGATTTTTTTTTTTTTGTGGTTTTGAGTTTGCGGTTGTTGGTGTTTTGTTGAAGTTTGAGTGTGTTTTTTGTTTTTTTTTTTTGCCCTTTTTTTTTGAGTATTTTTGTTAACTTTATTTTTGTGAGTAATCTCATTTGTCACTTTTGGCGACGCTGCGAGGAGATTGTAACGATTGTCGTTGCGTTTGAAAACATTGTGTCTTCTGCTAATCCCGATCACTTCAGTGTGAAGTTCTTTTGCATATTTTCAGTTAAAAAGAAAAAATACAGAATGATTTTATACTTTTCTTAGTATATATATCATCCATATATAAAAAAAAATCAAAAAAAAAATTTTAAAAATTGTCCATAGAAAGAAATAAAATTCATCATCAATATAATACTTTCAATTGAAGTATTATCATTAATAAGTTCCCGAACCAAAGATCAAAAACTTACCTTTTGTGTCACTCGCGAGGTACGGTTCACCTTTGAAATTTAAACAAACTCAAAGAGGGGTATAAGGCGGGTCGTTCCAACGAACTACGACCCTAAAGAAGAAAGGTTTTTAATAGCTTTGCGCTTTCCTACTCCTCCACTCCTTTTTGCGTTTTTCTCTTTAAAGAATTACCGAGAAGCGAGTTGATTATTAGGTTTAAGTGTCTTATCTCATTGTCCGTTATTAAAATAAATTGTGAATACATTGTTGAAAAACCCAAAAAAAATAGTATAAATTTTCTTTTAATATTTTAGTGCATGCGCACTCGTTCTCAATCCCGTAATTCTAACCGTCAACAACAACAAGTCCCACCGACTTTTGTTGAACCATTTAATCTTGTGGAACCAATTGAAAATCCAGCTCCTCCCGTAGTTATGATGGCCGATAATCGTACTATGGCGCAATTGCTCGAAGCACCCACCGAGGGTTACGAGGATGCCATCGTTGTTCCCGAGATCACCGCGGACAACTTTGAGCTTAAGCATGGTTTGCTTACTCTTGTTCAAAATAAATAATTTTTTGGACATGACAAAGAAGACCCTCATGCTCACATTCGTTATTTCAACAAGATCACTTCTACGATGAAGTTCCTGAACGTCCCGAGTACGTCGGTTAAGCTTATGCTTTTCTCATTTTCCCTCGAGGGTGCTGCCCGGATTTGGCTTAAAAAGAACCCCCTCGATCGATTCTTACACGAGATGATCTTGTTTTGAAATTCATTAACAAATTATTCCCTCCTTCTAAAACAACAAACCTTCGAAATGAAATCACGAGATTTCAACAACGATTTGATGAAACTTTTTACGAGGCATGAGACCGATTCAATGATCTTCTTCGGGCATGCCCACATCATGGATTTTCGGAATTACATCAACTCGATACATTCTACAATGCTTTGAACTCTAATGATCAAGATTCGTTGAATTCCGCCGCGAGTGGTAATTTTTTGGTTAAAATGCCCTGTGATTGCCTAAGAATCATCGAGAGCAAATCCAAAGTTCGTAATTTACGTAACAAACCGGTTGTTTCCAAAGTGAGTACGAGCATTTCTACCCCCGGTATTTCTTCCGATGTCGCCGAACTTAAAGATATGGTGAAAGCCTTACTTCTCGATAAGAAAAACCAATCCCAATCTCTCGCTACCGTAAAAGCGGTCGAGGAAATTTATGTAACTTGCGGTGGTACTCATTCTTACTGAAATTGTCCCGCCACCGATGGCAACGTTTATCGTGACAATATTCAAGAATATGTTTCCCAAGCCGCCGCTTATCGTTGACACACACACACACAAGAATTGTTTCTCAAGCCGCCGTTGCTAATTTCAATCAAGGAAATACCGGTTACCGACCCCCGATTGCAAATCAAATTCGACCTCCTGGTTTTCCTCTCGTTCAACAAAACCAAGAAAATAATCAAAATCGTTACAATCAAAACCGGGGGAATAATTACAACCCCCCCAACCAAGGCCAAATTTTATCGAACAGCCCGATTAATCAACCCTCTGGTTCCGCAAGCCCCCGCCTTAAAACCAAGCTCCCATCATCCTCAAACCAAGGTGGTTCGAAGTATGTCTTTTCAAAACTACATCAAAGCTAATGATGCGGTTATGAGAAATATGCAAAATCAAAATCAAAACTTGCAAAATCAAATGACCAATTTAACGGACATGCTTACCAAGTTTGTGAATTCCAATACCGCTTCTACTTCAGGTTCAGGGACACTCCCTAGTAATACCATTACTAACCCGAAGGAAGACATGAAGGGTATTACCAACCTAAGCGGTGTTGCTTATCAAGGACCCACGATTCATACACCTCTACACACCTCACGCCAAAATGAACCAACACCTCTACACACCTCACACCTCATCCCACCACACAAACCAACAAATGACACCTTGGCAATCCCCAAGCTCCTAATTCGACAAGGTTGCTTTTTGAGCCCACTCATACAACAAACACACCCCCAATCCCTCTCAGTAAAGAAGCACAATGAAGACTCCAAGACCTAGAACCTTTATTAGCTTGTTATAAATAGGACTCGTGTAAGCCTTCAATGGCAGTGAGTTAATCTAGTTTTTAATTTTCAGCTTATTTTTAGTGTAATCTTTTAAATATTGTAATGTTTTTTTTATGAATTAATGAAATTTGAAGTTTTAGCTTAAAACATGTTTTACTCATTTGTGTTTAAAAGTTATCAAGAATCTTGCATAAGCTTTTATAAGATCTTATTTAAGCATATTATTAAGCTGTTTTCATTTAAATATAAAGTATTTAAGAAAATTTTACAAAAACACAAAAAAAATATCCACCCTCAAATACCACAGCTTAATGGATCATAAGCCAAACTTTGATGGGCTTATGGACACTACTAGCTTATCTTTGATAGGCTAGAGCTTGTAGATAAGCTCTTTTGAGCTCATTTGCCCTGTTTAAGCAAGGGCTTTGTAAGTTTTCATTTTTCCATTTTTAGCTTATTTACTATTCAACTGCTTATTTGTGCTTATTGCTTGCTTATCTTTGCTTATTTATGTTTGCTTATGATGTTTAGTGCTTATCTTGCTTATCTTTTAGTTTGCAAATCATTTGTTTAAGTTTTCTTAAATTATGTCTTAACTTAGCTTATAAATTTGCATAACTGTTTAGCTTATTGTTCTGGCTTATTTGATTGTTTAAAGTTGTTCATTAGGATTGTCTTAAGTTATTTAATATCTGGTCTTAAGGGTTTGTTCATAAAAAATTCAAGTTATCAAGTTAAAATTGGTAAAAAAGTGTTTAAAAGGGTGTTTGGTTTAACTGTTTTTGAAGGTCAAAATGGGTCAAAATGAGTTATGTATTTTTGGTCAATTTAGTTTACCTTAGATTAGTCTTAAAATCCTGTTTATTTGAGCTTTTTAGTTTAAAAAACTTAAAAT
>BQNB010030072.1:16952-55211 GCA_026074375.1 Tanacetum coccineum
ATGATACACAAATCAAACCCAAGTATTTAACCCTAAATACTTATCAAGAAACCCTAATTATATCTTGAAAACCCTAACTTCTTGCTTAAAAACCCCTTGTTTTATTAATACTCAAGCTTCCAAATCACTTTGAAACACCTTATATATCACTATTAATAACCCTTGTATACTTGAAATCTTTGTAAAATCAAAACTATGAATGAATTTATGTGTTGGTTTTGAGCCGTGACCTTAGAAGAGAAAGAAGAGAGAAATGGTTTGATTATTTGCTAGTTGTAAGAGTGTGTATAAGTCTTACATGGTGCTCCCTTTTATACTAGAAGTATTTGGCTAAACCATTAGAAAAACAAGGGAGTTTAGTGGTAATGGTACAAGAGTGTAAGGTGCTCTCCTTCTCCCTAGGTGGATGAGAGGTGACATTAGTGGGGGGGGGGTTTAAGCATGTGCATTATTTAAAAGTAATATTTGAAATTGGTTTTGTGTTTTTCATTCACTAGAACCGGCCATATGGGTGTATAAGTGTAAAATGATATAATTTTTGGGTATTGTGTATAAGAGTGGGTATTTGTTTGAGTAAAGATAGGTATTGGTGGTTCCGTGTATGCTTAAATGTATTTTATTATGAAACGTAAACGTTTTACGTAACCGATAAAAATAAAATATGAAAAGTTAGAAATTATCCTTGTAATAATTATATAACACTTGCTTGACGTAAACTTTTATTTGTTTGATGTCTGTTTACGTTGAATGTTGATTTTTAATTTACGCGATTCAACTTAAAGATGAAAATTAAAAGTAAACGCGTAAATGTTTAAAATAAATAGTTGGATATTTATTGACGTAGAATGATGTGAAAATGCGGATCATTACAGACTCCCTGTGTTAAAAGAATTTCGTCCCGAAATTCAGTTTGAGTTGCCTTCCGGAATGATGTTGGTGAAGAGGTGTGGGTTTCAATTCCTTGATGGTGGTTAAACTTGCCGGCAGATTGTCCTAGGGTAGCTAACGATGCGTCTTTGACCTTTTAGGTTAAGATTTGGTATAAGATGTTGTCGACTTTATAGTAAGATGGTGTAAGAGTTTACTTAGTTATTATGATTAATAGTTTGGTTTCTCGTGATAAATACGTTTTATGAATACCCACACAAAATTTTTGTTTTTCAAGAATATCAGTAGAAAATTGATTTTGACAAAAGTTTTTAAGGTGACTACTTCTCAATATGGCATGGTCCTTCCTGAATTATACATAGGTGATCAGCCTATGTATATTTGAGGGCTAACGATGCGATGCTCATTTTTGCCAAAAATAAGAAAAATAGTTTATATGATGAAAGCATTGTAGTTTATTATTTCGTGAATAAATAACGAGATAGTTTATGAGGTGATGGTGATTGTAAGGTAGTTTATAATATGTTAGTGAAATAATTTTGTCAACGATAGTAAAATGGTTTATCATGTGATAGTGAAATATTTTATAAAGTCATGATGCTTCAGAGAGCGGTTTGCATGAATGAATAGAAAATTGAAGTAAAATTGACGAGATTTTCGCAACACATTAATTGATAGATAATTTGAAATCATTCGTACAGTACAACGGGAATTTAAGAGAAAATACAACGAGAATGCCTAAAGAAAAGGAGTCTGAGCATTGATATCATCTTCCATGTTGTCAAGGTCTTGATTGGTTTCTCCTCCTCCTAAGGCATACACCATTCCACGTGCTTTAGCACCTCTAGCTTGGTTTCCATGGTTCCGATTCTTTAACTCTGGGCAATCACTTCTGTAGTGCCATTGATTCCCACATCCATAGTAGGTAAGGGTTCTCTGATTGTTAGTTTTAACCAGACTCCTACAGTCTCGGGTCAAATGACCAACCCTCTTGCAGTTTGCCCCTTTTACAGTGTATGGGGACATTATGGTGAAACTTGTACTTGTTGCACAACGGCAGAGTCCCAGCATACTCCTTCTTCTCACTAGACCCAGCAGAATAAGCCCTTGCTACATTTGGCTTCTTGGGAGGTTGTTGTTGAGCTTGTTTATCGTTATCAAGTTTCCTTCAACAAATGTATAGATCTTCTGATCCATCATATCATTTGCAATTTCAATCTCATCTTGCATTGTTTTTAGCTTGGATGCCATCACACTTCCCTGAATCATGTCAAGAATCTACCGACATACTTCTTGACCTCATCGGATTCCTCAGGAAACATTCTCCCGCACATCAGTGCCAACTCTTGGAAACGTTGGTTATAGCTCACCACATCAGTACCTTTCACCTTCATGTTCCACAGTTCAATCTCTAGCTTCTTGATCTCGCATCTTGGACAATACTTATCAGTCATCATCTTCTTTAATGTTTTCCATGTCATTCCATATGCAACCTCATGACTAACAGTCTTAATCATGACCAATTGTCTTGACATGAGTGTTCCACCATGTTAAGGCAACTGAATAGAGAGTGCAAGTAGAAAACTTGACTTGATTCTCAACTATACAATTACTGATATGGAAAACAGACTCCATTCTTTCAAACCATTGAGATAGACCAGAAACTCCTTCTGTGCCCTTGAAGTTTAATGGTTGACATTTAAGAAAATTAGTGTAATTAAACTCACGAACAGTTCGTTCTGTCCTTCTACTGCCCGTTCCCGAATTATAATTGTCATCGCCATTCTGGCTTCTTTCAGCATTGCGTGCTGCCAACGCATCAGCAATGCCTTGGTCGATTAGTGCCTTAAGCTGGGAATTTATGACAGGTGTGATGGTGGTGGTTGTTGTGGCTGGTGATGCCCTTGTGGTTCTTTTCTTTGGTGCCATTATCTTCAAAATCAAAAGAGTAATAAGATTAGTCTAGTTCTAAAATTCGTGCTTCAAAGGTGAAATGCCTGCGAGTATATTGTTAAAAAGTTGTGTGTAGTGTTTGGCCATCATGTGATTCGTAATGTCTTGAGAAATGTTCTAGTATTTATATAGCTAACTACTATAAACAAGTGTAAAATATACTTAGGACGAAGATAGTATTATATTTATATATCTAAATCATATGTGATTATAGTTAATGCAGTATAAATACGTTATTCTCATGTACGCATCTATATGACCAATAATGAAAAAATACGTGTGTGTATAGTCCCTGTTTTAAACCTTTTGTATGATGCAGGTTACATATTGTTGTTAAAAACGGTTATTAGTTCTAGGTAAATGAACCTGTTATCCATAACCTGGATCTGATACCAATCTATAACGCCCCCAAAAAATAGGTCGCAGCGGAATATGTTTCCGGGAGCGTTACTTTATAATACCATTGCACAAGACATGAGAGAACGACCTCTAAACGTGTCGTTTGAAAAGTAATCTTGTATTGTCTAGACTCCAATGCACATCAAGTATGTCAAGTAGCTTGTTCACCTGAGAAAAACATGCTTAAAAAGTGTCAACATAAAGTTGGTAAGTTCATAGGTTTGTTTAAGTATAAATGTTGAACCAAAGAAAAAAAAAAAAAAACAAGTTTAGTTAAAGTATGTATGACTATGTTTCATTCCATGTATGTCCCACTTAATGTAGTATGAATGTTATAAATAAACGGATTTATAAAGTATGCATACCTTTTAATCCACCAATTAGTCACAAAAAGTTTTAACGGATACGGTGTGACCCCCTATTGTTTCAATGTTCATGTATTGTCACTTTATTCAAGGCAACGTAAAATATTCTTGTGAGTATAAAACAATGATTATGATTACTCTAAGTTCATGAAACTACTATGTAGACTCATATATATGCCACTTTATTCAAGGCACCGTAATTGTTCATGTTTGTGTAAATGTCGTACTCCGACATGCTATAACGTTCGTCTCCAGTGATAGCTAATCACCCGAACGGGGCTGTCACACCCGAATAGATCTATTTTATAACATTTGCGCTCACCCTCCAGGTAATTCACAGTTCAATCCGCTTAAGCTAATCCGTAAACATTTGGGTAAAAGTAAAGTAATGTCCTTGTTTTCAAAAATAAAGTGAAACAAGCAATGTATTTCGTCCCAAAAATAAGTAATTAAGTATGTAGACCAGTTGTAAAACGAATTATAAATGCACATGTAATAAATTAAAACCCATCATGTAAATGAAGTTGGTAACAAGCATGTTCTCACCCCAAAAGTTGTAAAGTATATTGTAAAACAAGTAAAACGTAAGGCTATAAACTCACCTCGAGTGAATGAATCGATAATGTAAATCACAAACAGAAAATGAGTCACGAATACGTCTGAATGCAACCTAATTAATTATAGGTCGTATGAGTACTAAGAAATTTGATTAAATAATACCATGTATAATTCTATATAGCTACATCACCATCTAGTTGCGTTTGTGAAATAACATTTGAATCGCATTTGATAATTAATAATCGTGTAATTGTACTCCTATAATCGAATAAATAGTTCAATCGCTCTTGTAGAATAATATTTATAAAGTTAAAGACATGTATAAATATTATGTAAATGATTCTAAAATGTTTCGCAAAAATTTATATTAAAAACGAACCAACACTATTCACGTCAGAAAATAGTGCACAAGTATAAAATAGTGCGTATCTTTATCGTTTTAAGTCCGTTTGGTATGTTTCTTACGTCCACGATTTTTTATTAAGACAATGTATGAAAATATTACATTTTCATATTTTGAGTCCCCTGGTGAACAGTGGTTTTTACGGTTCATAGACTTTTATAAATTTATCGTAAACTCGTAAACGTCGTAGTTTATTCATTTTCACTCTGTTTTTAGTGATTCTTTCGAGTACGTCTTCGTAATTAAAAGTTTTATCAAATTTATGATGTTTTCAAAATAAATATATCTGATGTGAATAGTAAATTTTATAAAATTATTTTTATAAAAGTATTTATTATCATAAACTTGTGTAATTCATAACTCCTTCGTTATTGATCCAAAAATTATGATTATTAATGTTTTGAAATCCTAAAAATATGTACTGTCTGAATAAAATAACCATTTGTATATATCAGAAGTGAATCTTAAAAAGTTTTTATAAATTTTCTTTTATAAACGCGTTTATTATCGCGTAACTTGTAAATGCCATATCTTCTTCGTTATAAATTCGTTTTTCGAGTTCTTTATATGCCTACCATCCTTGTAACATGTAGTATTTTATAAAATCATAAAATAAACATGTTAAAATTCGAATTTTATCAGACCCTTTGAGGTTTTTGTTAAAAAACATTTGTTCTAAACTTGAGTTGTAACTTTCTAGTTTAGTAGGTTGTTACAAGTCCATTACAACCCTTAATATCACATGTCTTACATACCTAAGGTCCTTAGTCCATCATTTGTCCAAATATTATCCAAGAATCACATGATCCATGAGTTTACATACTTATTTGTTCATTAACTTTCATAAGTATACTTTTTAGGTAACTTGTTTATATACACTTTTTGTATAACATAAACCACACTTGTTACAATACTTATAATCATTTTACAGATATTAACATTCATATAACATATGTAAAAGCATACCAAATCATAACCAAGTGTAAAAATCCATTTTACAAGTTAAATAAGTTTCTTAGATGGTGATTAACTACATAGCCATTATATACATATAAAATCATGAATGTAAAGAGATTGAGGTTTTTTTGGTAACCTTGATATGATGTAAGTTGATGAAAAATATGATCTAAACCCTTGTTTAGCAAACAAACCCTAGCTTCCAAGACCTTAAAAACCCTAATTCCAAATGAAACCCTAATTTTGATCCTTCTTGCTTTAACCTTCGTAAACCTCAATACCAAACATTCTAACCTTGGATATTTAGATATGTTGTATGTATTCTTGGTAAATGTGGATAATAAAATTTGTTATGGATGTTTATGGTGTGTGGGTTTAGGCCGAGGTTAAAGGAGAGAAAAAGGGTAGAGGAATATGTTGTTTTATCTTATGAAAATGAAGTGTATGTTATATGTTTCTTTTCTAGTTGCTAGCTTATATACCTTGAAGTCTAGTCAAGTGTCATATTAGAAAGTACAAGACAAGATGAGGAGTTCTAAAGAGAGTTGGTCCGTTGCATACTAATAGGGTTGTAAGGAATATTGATTCATATGTTGTTTTTTTTTTACTTTTGTTTTTACATAGAGTTAGAAGATTTTGTGATATTTCCACTTGGTTTTTCATACATATCCGGCCATACACATGCACATATAAGATATTTATGAAATTTTTGAGTATTGGGTATAATTGTGGGTATTTGGTTGAGTATAGATAGGTATTGGTGCTTTCGGGTATGCCTAAATGCATTTAATTGCGAAACGTAAACGTTTTACGTAACCAATAAAAATAAAATATAAAAAGTTGATTATTTCTTTTGTAAAAGTAATATATTGCTTGCTTGACGTAAACTTTAATTTGTTTGGTATCCGTTTACGTTGATTGTTGATTTTTAGTTTACGCGATTTAACTTAACGATTAAAATTAAAAGCAAATGCATAGAAGTTTTAAATAATTGAATATTTATTAACGTAACAGATGTGAAAAATGTGAATTGTTACATTAGGTATCGAGAATATAATTTAGCACACTTAAATCTAGTTTTTTAGTTTTCTATTTATAAGGTTCGGAAGTCGGTTCGATACGGCGTATCCAATAGGTTGGATACGACATATTGGGGATTTCTTGGAGTAGGGATCACGTTTGATATCTTCTAGAATATTCACATACTATATCTTGAATACGGTGTATTGAGTCTCTCTGGATACGACGTATTTAGCTTCATTCCTTTGTGGTCTTTGGTGTTGCAGGCACGGATACGCCGTATCTTCCTTGATGGATACGGCGTATTGGTCTTCAGAATAGTAATCTTCAAAATATCTTCGTTTAAGCTCCAGAATGCGCGCCTTTTGCTAATATTCACCAAGTACTCCATAATTACTGCAATTCTCAAATATAAACGATTAAGTAATAATTCTTTGCAATAATTATACAAAATAGGTTAATAACATAGGATAAATAATGCTATAAAATAGACGTTATTTGATGTCATCAAATATCCCCTCACTTGAATCCTACTTGTCCTCAAATAGCCTTTAGAAGTTTATAAAAATGTATCCCTAAGGATATTTTTCGTTAAAGCATTTATTTGATTTATTACAAGTACACAACCAAACACCTCACAAAATAGGAAGATGAAAACACTCAAATCACTCAACTAATCTATGTGGTAACATGTAACTTGTTATCCCCAAACTTACCTCATATCACAACAATAAGCTATACCAATAAGCAATAAGCTAGAAAGATAGAAAGGAAAAATGGAAGATTTATTAGAGAGAGAAAGTAGAGAGTGGATGATTACACACACACAAGTGAAAGAAATGGTAACCAACACCCTCTTCATGTGTGGAGAGGGTCCTATTTATACTCCTAGCCAACATGTAGGCGTATGGGCTTGTTACTTGGGTCGGGCTTGTCATATCTTGGGCTTTTAGCCTGAAACACGGACAATATTAGATTACAATCCAAGCCTGTTGAACCCGACTAGCCTATTACTTAACAAGACTAATTACGACTAATAAGACCGATAACATTCTTGTTCGACTTAAATAAAATTAAGGCTAACATCTCCCACAATGTGAGTCTCTTTCTTCAAACTCCTCCAACTCTTAAGTGTCTTTCTTTAGTTCTTCTTTTAAGAGGTGAAGGACTGATTTCTTATGTTCGGCTTTCTTGTATCATGGACCAGATAACATTCTTGTAGGAGGTTGTCTTGTTTTATCATTGTTTCCCCCGATGTTGAAGATATGACTTTTGACGTTTATGCTTTGCCTTTTTATCTTCGGTCTTAGTCTTTGCTTATTTGTAATGGCTTTATTCATTCATGCTTTGTGATCTTGATCTTGAGCCTTTATCTTTTGACTTTGAGTTCTTGAGATCTTTATCTTGCATCATCTCCTTGACTTGAATCAATATTTGATTTGTCTTTCTTGTTCAATTGTCCCTCATGACCTAAACATAACTCTTACTTATCGCATTTGTTTGACTTATATGAACATAAGGCTAACAATCTCCCCAAAATGAGATTCTTGATTTGACTTTGAAGATCTTTGAGGAAGTTTAGGATCAACAATCTTGATGCTAAATGATTGACTTTTAGAGCTCGAGTATGAGTATGTGGTAATGAATCTGACTTTGCTGGTACATGGTTGCAACAACGACGATTGAATCTGCATTTAAAAGGTTAGTGATAAACAACAGATATGGATGAAACAGTCTTTGTTACTTCGTCGAATACGATTGCAATAACTACAGTTCCCTGTTAATTAGTATAAATACTGCCTGTGATCAGATAGAATTCATATGAATCTTCTTGACAGGGTTTCGCAGCTGTACTAGCCATTCTCGTTACCGGAGCATCTCAAAGCAGACAACACGGTAAGAGTGAATCAGATAGTTACTATCTTTCTGATTAAGTCGTCAATTCATTTTACTGGAACAAGTTTGATTCACATAGAATCGCACCATCGTTTCTTTCCAGTTGACACAAGTTCGATTCATATAGAATCTTGCAAGTCACCTACCAAGAGCTTGTTTGATGTTGGCTCAAGCAGGATTTCCATCTTCACTATGAATACTTAAGTATCACTCGAATGTTCTGGCAAGATCTCAAGGATAATGCGTAGGACTCTTTGTTACAGCTTGTAAACTTTATGGTGTTTAGCAAGTGTATTTTGACATTGTGTCCTAATGAGATTTATAATTTGATCTCTTCTGGGCTCTAGACTCGATTTGTGCACTTTGGTTTTTATAATTGGAGGCTGGAGCGGACTGCCACCTATTCAATTTCAACAATCTCGGAGTGATATGTCAATAGATAACGTGTGTATCTCCGTGACAAATAAGACAAGTTTCTTTTGAGAGAAACTCGAATGGCTGGGGAAGGGTTTCGTGGTTGATTCATTGGTCCATGAGGCTTTCTAATTATCACAATCATCTTTATGATTTTGGTAGATTATGTATTGACCCGGTTTCTGCCTAAGTTATGTGGAGGGCTACTTTGTTTTCACCCTTTATCCATACATTTCTTTTTAATTCTTCAACCCCTTCAATGCTTACCAAGACGTCATTACTAACACCTTGTTGTGATTGTTCCAGTGTTAGCTCATTCTTAGTCGGCATTCTTCCCTTGATAATCTTATTTCCACCAATCATAACTAAGGACTGTAATTTCTCAACTATGGATTGTTCTTGGGTTAGATCCCTCGTTCTAGTTGGATCGTAAAGACTTTATACCCTACCTTAACCACCTTATGACTTCATTGACATCATGAGATTAATTGGTTGTTGGGTATAGAGATCGAACCATAAAAACTTTTTTCTAACATTTTGAAATACTCCCCCTACACATGTGCACCAAGATTCAAAATTATTTTGCACATGAAGGAAAGAGTTGCACTTATAGTCTTAAAGATCACATTCTTCTATATCACATTTTCTCCCCTTATTTTAAATAATAAAACACTTGGTATTTGAAATACCAATTGATTAAAATTTATGGCATGAAAAATTCCATGGGGAGAAAAATTATACCACGATATTGTATGAATTCAGTTTTCGATAGCTCCCATTCAACCGTATATGTAGGATACTAATATTTATTAAAACTTGACATTGGAATGAAAAATTGATATGACACCACAAAATGTTGAAGACGGAGTGAGATGCCTTAGTGAACAACGTATATTATTATTAATTGAATTAAATGTTTCCCATATTTTAATTTCACTATAAATGTGTTTGGTACTAAAATTGACATTGATGAGATATACACAAAACCATTAAAAGGCTTTGTTTTACAAGATCACCCTCACCCTCCCCCCCCCTCAGAAATTGATTCACATAAAATGACATTCTTCGTACCATAATTTTTAAACATATTCGAGGAAGGGAGTGTTGAACACACAAGTTTAACAAATACCACTTTTTATGGAAAGATACCACAAATTATATTGTGGACAATTTGACATTGAAAGTTCTTTTTGAAAATTGTGTTCAACGGTTTTAAAAAACACATGATAGAAGACTTCTCTTCTATTTAAAGAGTAAGCGCACTGAAACGTACACTTCCCTTTTACATTCGGGTCCGAGTTATGCACTGATGTGTACATAAGTCATAGAGAAAAATTTAGAAATGACATGTTTTGAAAGCATTTGAAACTCTTGTTCGAACTTCATTTACACGCCCGTGTCGATGTTAATCAACATTTCTAGGTACGTAAATGTTATCGATTCCAAGAGACATGTCGAGAAGATTCTTTTTGGTATTTTTGAAATTTTTCTGATTTTATATTTTGTTTTTATAGATTTTATATTTTTCTATTTTCTTTTTGTTGGTTTTATATTTTTGTATTTTCTTTTTCAAAAATATTTATAAATCAAAATAAAGAGAAAAATAAAAATATTTACAAGTCGAAGTTTCCATCAGCAGTGACAGTTGTTGCTAGAGTTGAAGTAGATGAAGTTGAATCTGGTTGTTGTTGACGTTTATCGGATGCATCAGCAGCATTAACAATGGAAGACTTTGAAACAAATTGATTTACTCCATTGGAATATTCGTCGAACAAATGACCGAATAGACTTTCCAATTCTATCATTAATGTCATGACTATCATATTTGCTGAAGGAACCTTTTTGACATTGAGGAGCGAGGCTTGAACCATTGTGTTCAAACGTCATTTGACATTAAGGTTCGAGGCTTGATCTGTTGTGATCAAACGTCATGTTTGACATTTAGGATTGAAGCATCAACTGATGTGTTCAAACGTCATCTTTGACATTAAGGTTCGAGGCTTGAACTGCTTTGTTCAAACATCGTTTGACATTAAGGTTCGAGGCTTGATCTGTTGTGATCAAACGTCATCTTTGACATTTAGGATCGAGGCTTAAACTGATGTGTTCAAACGTCATTTCAATTTCATCATTTGTGAATCCACTATGACACTGGTTTTTGAGATATCAACTTTTTCAGCAACCACGCTCTGAGATTTTCCTTGTGACCATTCACTAAGGTACCTGCACTTAAATCAATACTTTGTTTCTTCTGAACATTGATTGATGTACCTGCACTTAAATCCAGAGTTTGTTTGCTTTCATGAATATAGGATATCTACATTTGAACCTGTGTGGGTTTCACTGTCAACCATGCTTGTGCAAAGAGTAGAATAACTTTCCTGTAGGAGTCCAGCCTAAGATAACAGAATTTGAAATTCTACCCGTGGGTTTCCACCTTCGATCAGATCTTGGAGATGTTTTTTCATACAACGGAAGTCTTATTAGCGAGAAAAACACATATGTCTTGTAAAGTCTGCTACCAGGTTCTGGAGTATGACTTTTGTTATCTAAGGGTTTGTTACTATTTCTGGTTCTCTATGGGATGAATCTCGCACGTTAATTTTAACTTTCTTCAGGTATAGTTATACACGCATCATGATTTGCATTAAAGACACACTTATGACATGTAGAACAAACAAATTGCTTAGAATCTAAGAAAGAACTAGAACTCTTAGAGTGGTCTGCATTGGGCACATCCATTATTGTTACGTAACTACTTTTAGATAAAGGCAAACTCCTAGGTGTTTGATTGTTGTTCCTAGGTTTTGGTTTGCTACCATCAACAGTGCTTTGAAATCTAGCAGAAGGCATCTCACTAGTTTTTTGAGTTCCTATATCTTTCTGGTGTATTTTTCCTAGCTTCATCTAGATAGTGATTATGAACCTTGTCATTTGAACTAAATCTTGGCATGATCTTAGAACTATTCCTAGATTCACTAGATGCAATCATATAATCAGGTTTTGCAAAAGCGAATTCTCTTCTCTTAGGCAAATAGTGTTGAGTCACTGGTCTTGACAATAGCATACTGAGCAACCTGAAATCATATATGGATCTGATATTTGCATCCTCAGCATCTGTATCATTCCTTGACCTGTTGTTGTCATCTTGCACTTCTGATTCTGTTCCACTGCTTTTTGTGACAACCAAATCAGCATCTACTGCTTTACCCGTATCAACCTGTCGGTAACCCAAGATCACTTTCACTTCACCATTTGAACCAGAAAATAAGAAAGGAAAATAAGAAGAAGAATTTTAGAGAGAAGTTAAAGAGAGAAATAAAGAGAGAAAATGAGAATGGTTAATTCTAAACAAATGTGTGTGAAACAAATAAGAACCAACACCTTCTCCACACTTGAAGAGGGGTATTTATACCAAGTAATGGTACAGGCAATATGAGGCTTTGTATGGGTCGTTTGGTATTTTAATCATGGGTCGGGTTCGGGTCTTGTGGGCTTAAGCCCATAACACTTACAATATTAGATTTAAATAGCGAGCCCGATACCCGTAGCTAGCCTATTACAACATATATTAAATAAAGATCGAGCTTTCATAATAATTAGCCGAGCTTCCTTGTTCAACTCAATATTTTAAGGCTAACAATCTCCCTCGAAGCGAGGCTTCATGCAGATTCTGAGCTTCTATGTTCAAAAACATACTTTGAGGCTAACAATCTCCCCTAATGTGTGGTCTTCGAATTCCTGAGGTGAGATCTTGAATCTTGCTTCCTTGGACTTGTTGAGATTGCTTTGTCTTTGAGTTCTTGAGTCTTTGGTCTTTATTATGTTGTAGGCTTGTTCCTTCATGCTGTGTGATCTTTGATCTTGAGCCTTTGTCATTGTCTTTTGACTTCGTCTTTACGTCCGAGATCTTTAAATCTTTATCCTTCAGTCTTGATCGTCTTTGCCATCTTGCGATCTTGTGTCTTGACCAACATGCTCATACTTTGCATCATCTTGAAAGCTTGCTAACAATCTCCCTTGATAGACTTGATATCTTAAAGGAAGATCTTGTTTATCAGAGTTTGCGGAAGTCTTTGTCTTTAATACTTGAGCTTTCTTGATTCTTAATTCTTGATGCTTATAGTATGTCTTTGTAGTTTGAGTATGAACATGTGGTAATGAATCCGACTTCAACTGGAATGAGGTTGTAACACCATCGTTTGTACCTGCATTTTAACGTTAGTGATAAACAGCAGTTATGGACGAATCTGGCTTTGTCATTCGTCGAGATTCGGTTGCATTAACCTCCGGTTCCATGAGGACCGTTTTACAGTATAAATACTGTACCTGTGATCAGGTAGGTTCAATTTAGAAAAAACCCTTGATAGGGTTTCCAGCTCAAAGTGTTAGATCCTCTAACGAGTATGCATTAGATTCACCGTACTTGCTTGTTCTCAATAAAAAAAAAAATACCGGAACGTCTCAATCAGACAATACGATATGAGTGAATCAGATAGTTATATCTTTCTGATTACGTTAATAAAAAAAAAAAGTCATTCATTTCATATTACTAGAACAAGTTGATTCACATAGAATCGCACATCGTTTCTTTCAAGTTGACACAAGTTGAATTTCATAATGAATCTCAAGGTCTCCTACCAAGAGATGTTTGTTTGGCTCAAGCAAGAGTTCCATCTTCATGGTGAAACTTAAGTATCACTCGGATGTTATAGGCAAAATTACAAGGATAAATGCGTAGGACTCTTGTTAGCCGCTTGTGAACTATAGGTGTTCAACATGTGTTTGTATGGAATTTGTTGTCTAATGAGATTTATTTTATTGGATTCTCTTGGCTCTAGACTATTAGTGCATTTTTGGTTTTAGTACCTCTGAAGGTAGAGGCAGACTGCCACTAATCAATATCAAACTAACTCGTGAGTGAGAAAGTCAATAGAAGTCGTGGGTTATCTCCGTGACAATGAGACAAGTTTATATTGTAGAGAACTGAATGGCTGGGAAGGGTTTGTGCATTGAATCACTGGGCCCTGATGTCGTGTCAATATCAGAATTTATCTTTGTGAAATCAAAGATTATGTATTGAACCTGTTTATGCCTAAGGTGTAGGGAGGGCTGCTTTATTTTCATCCTTTATCCATACGTTTCTTTTTCATTCATCAACCCTTTCAATGCTTACCAAGACGTCATTACTAACACCTTGTTGTGATTGTTCCAATGTTAACTCAATCTTAGTTGGCATTATTCCCTTAAACTCATTCATCTCCAATCATACCTAGGACTACTATATCTAACTATGCGAGTTCTTGGGTAGATCCCCTCTTGGTTTGGTTGGATCATGGTCTAATACCTAACCTAACCACCTTATGACTTCGAATGTCTGTGAATTAAGATGTTGTTAGGGTTGGTATTATATGAGATCGTAACATTTAAACCTTCCAAAATGCCATTTTTGAGTCGTTTAGATCACTTATTAGTTTAGATCAAATTTTAATTACTTTCTCTCCTTATTTTTTAAAATACTAATCACTTGTTTTAAAATTTACTGTGGTGATTAAAATTTGTCTTAAAAATACCTGATGGGAGAAAATGTTTTCAGCATGACTATGTGGAACTGTGTCTTCTCCAGCTCCTCTTAATGTTTTACATTATGTTAACACTAAAAATGATAACAAGTTGTAAAAATGAATATAAAAATTAAGTGTTGCATTGTTGAGCACACAATTTTTAAAGATTATGATTTTTTATTGAGAATTCTTGAAAATTATGTAACCATTATTATCTCTATAACATATAATCTATTGAATAGTCATCCTTCTTACAGTATTTTTTATTAGATTTTTTATATATATGTTGAATTAATAAGAATTGTCATGCGATTGATGTAATCCAAACATCATTAAAACATTTTTTGGAAACAACTCTCTCTCAAACATTGCCTCATTTTCAATGGACACTAAATCGTAGATGATTTTTTGGTTAAAACTTTATGAGGGTTGGAGTGTTGAACACACAATTTTGAAAGATTATGAATTGTCATTGAGAAATTCTTGAAAAATTGTGTTCAACATTTTGAAAAACATCATGTTAGAAGACTTCTCTTCTAACGCTAAGGATAAGCATTATTATATGTTTCAGTGCGCTTGTCTTTCTTGAGCTCAAAACTTTGAATGTCTTGTATAAACTGCTCAAGTCTGAGAAAATTGCTTTTCTCGTTGTGAGGATAAGTTGCCTTTGAAGATAAACTTTCCTTTCTTTGGAGGTCCGTGCTGCATCTTCAGAGAGCGATTACCAAGTCATAAAGAAAATTAGAAATGACATGTTTTGAAAACATTTTGAAACTCCTGTTCGAACTTCATTTACACGCCCGTGTCGATGTTAATCAACATTTCTAGGTACGTAAATGTTATCGATTCCAAGAGACATGTCGAGAAGATTGTTTTTGTGAAACATTTTCTGATTTTTGATTTTGTATTTTCTTTTTGAAATTTTATATTTTTGTATTTGTTTTTTTCAAAAATATGTACAAGTTGATGTTTGATGGATTATCAAGCAGATTCGTTTGTCAGAACCTCCAGTTTTGCTGGAGTAAACAAATATCATACCAATTCGTCTGACAAGATACTGAAACCTATCATTCGGGTAAGGTTTTAGTAAACATATCAGCTAATTGGTATTTAGTTCTAACAAAGTACAATTCAATTATACCGTTTTAACTGTTCTTGATGGAAATGTATCGTGTAGGATGTGCTTGGTATGGGAGTGCTGCACGGGGTTGCATGAGATTGCTATGGCTGACTGAGAGTCGCAATACAACGGTATTTTGTTGTAGTTGAAGCCATAATCCTTAAGCTGTGTCCTCATCCACATTACTTGAGCACAACTTGTAGATAACGCCACGTACTCAGCCTCTGCGGATGACATTGCAGTACAGTCCTACTTCTTTGACATCCAGTTGACTAACTTATCACCTAGGAACTGTATTCCCCCAGAAGTGCTTTTGCGAGTAAAGTATCAATGACTCTGACCATTCCATTTATAAATCCTAGTACAAAATCCACATCCACAGGTCGGATCTTTAGTAAAACCTTTGGATATCAAGAAATTTGAGAGTTTATCATATTAGGCTCTTGGAGCTTGTTTTAATCCATATAGAGCTTTCCTTAGATCGTAAACCTTTTCTGGATGATCAGGATCAACGAACCCGTCTGGTTGTGCAACATAAACCTCCTCCTTCAATGGACCATTAAGAAATGTCGTTTTCACGTCCATCTGATAAATTGGAAAAGACTTGTGTGCAGCATATGCGACGAAAATCCGAACAGCTTCCAAGCGAGCAACTGGAGCAAATGATTCTTCAAAATCAATACCCTCTTCCTGAGCATAACCTTTAGCTACAAGTCATGCTTTGTTGCGAATTACAGTTTGGTCTTCATCCTTTTTGTTCTTCCATAACCACTTTAGCTTGATTACGTTCTTGCCAAAGGGTTTGTCAACTAATTCCCAGACTTGAAGTCTGTCAAACTGATGAAGCTCTTCCTGCATTGCTTCTATCCATGCAGAATCAGCCATTGCTTCCTTAATGTTTTTCGGTTCAGCTGTACTCACGGTGAGTGCGAACATACACATTTCAGGATCGGTTGCAAGTTGTCGTCTTGTTTGCACTGGCTTGGATGGATTTCCACGAACTTGAGTTAACGGGTGATCTTTTGTCCATCGGTATTCGGAATCTTGTGGTTGATTAAAGGTATGCAAATTTGAATTACCAATATTGCGTGAGGAAGACTCAGCAACTTCTTGTACCGGTGTACAAAAAGGATTAGTAAATTCATGTTGTGTATCTGCTTGATTATCGTTGTTTTCCTCAGCATGAACATTTGTAGGAGTTGATGGTTCTGATGTAGGGTGAATATTCGTTGTAGGTAGTGTGTCTTGTTGAGTAGAATTGTCGATGGGAGAAGAAGACTTGTTGACACGAGAAGTACCCGCAATGAAAAATTCATCGTACATAGGACCGAATAGAAGATCCAACTCTTGTTGTGATGGAACTGTTGTATCTGCTGAAGGAGAAACATTTTGTAGTTGTGGGACGAGGTCAAAGTTGTTATATTTGACACACTTTTGTCGTTGGGGACGAGCGCCTAAAGTGTCATTTAGCAACAGACGTCTCAGTTCATTCTCTTTGATCTCACTCAAAATTGTAGATGTATGGATTTACAACTATCATCGAAGTTCTCTTTGTTGTAAATCTCTATACCCTATTAGAGTATGTGGAGTATCCCACGAGAATGCACGGATCCCCTTTCTTTCATCTTGTTAAGATTTTCACCATCTCTGGTTAAGTGACAGGTGCAACCAAAGATGTGAAGGTGTCGAATTGAAGGTTTCATGTCATTGATGATGTGGTATGCCGTTTTCTCATGTGTCGGGATGATGATAGATTTTTTTTGAGTATAGCATGCGGTTGCAATTGCTTCAGCCCAAAAGAATAAAGGAAGTTTAGAAGCTGAAAGCATCGTTCGAGCAGCCTCAACGAGAGTACGGTTTCGTCTTTTTAACAAACGCGTTCAGTTCAGGTGTTCGTGGAGTGGATGTTTGTATGCTCAATTCCTTCTTCTATGAGAAATGCATGGAGTGTCTTGTTAAGAAACTCTGTGCCTCTGTCAGTGTCGAAGAAATTCACCTAGAGGGCTTAAAGATTCTGTTGAATCATTGTGAGGAAATCTTTTAGAACTTCTGGTGTTTCATCCTTGGATCTTATAAATAAAGTCCAAGTGTATCTGGAGTAGTCGTCTACAATTACCAGAATATATTTCTGCCCATTTATGTTAGCAACCTGCATTGGATCACATAAGTCCATATGAAGCAAATTTAACCGTCCTTTCGAACTTGGAACAGTCTTTGACTTGAATGAACTTCGTTTTGCTTTACTCACTTCACAAGAGGAACATAGTTGATCCTTGACATACTTCAGTTTTGGTAAACCAATCACAACATCTTTCTTTGAAAGCAAGTTGATGTAGTCGAAGTTGAGATGAGAAAGTCTTCGATGCCATAACCATGCTTGAGTTGGTGATGCTTTAGCCATGAGACAGATTGGAGTTGATGAAGTTGTTTCTTGAAGAGAAATTGTATAGAGATCAGTTCCACGATTACCGGTTAGTAAGTCGTTTCCCTGAAGATCTCTAACAAAACATGTAGATTTCCGAAATGCAACCTCCAAATCCGCATCACAGAATTGACCAACCGAGAAAAGATTGTGATTGAGACCTTCGACGTAGTAAACCCTTTTGATCGTGATATTTCCTTGAACCAAATCTCCATAACCAAGAATTGGAGCAAATTGATCATTGCCAAAACGAACGGTACCCAAGTATTTTTCAACAAAATTGCACAGCAGAGATAGATTGCCCGTCATGTGCTTTGTGCATCCAGAGTCAACAATGAATAGGATGAGTTGTACAATCTGCAAGAGAATTAGAGGACGATGGAATACATGACAAATTGGATCCTAAAGTGTTTGTGAGTTTTAAGACATTAGTTATCCTAGATACATTATCTATGGAAAAACTAACTTTCTTAGTCACACTTTCGTTCCTAACTTTAGGTACCCATTTCCTTTTTGTCTTAGGAACCCATGTATATGCTGATGGGCATTGTTGTGCTATCCACCATTTCCACGCCTTATTAGTCTTCTTATACAACATCCTATAGTAACTCTTTGAATTTGTGATAGTGGATTCTGATGCAACTGTTTTCTTATGGGGTGTTGCAACAGATTTGTTCGCTTGACTTTTGGGTTTCCTAGTACTAATAGGCACTACTTTAGGCTTCTTAGTTCTAGCATTCATGTCATTCAAAAACTTAGATACACAAGCATCATGATTCGAATTGAACACACATTTTCCACAAGTAGCACAAACAGCATTAACATTCGAAGTTCTAGAATTTAAACTGTCATTACACGCAGTTACAGACTTTGTTTGATTAGAAATACTAGAAATCCTAGGGTGTTCTTCTACTTCAGTCTTCTTAAACTTTACATGACTAGTGTTTGGCACGACCTTATCTTTCATTTGATTGCTCCTAGGCTGTGGTCTGCTAACATTAGTTTTGTGAGCTACTCCTGTAGATGTAGATACGCGAGGATTAGTATTCCTAGAAGTCTGATTCAACTGTGGTGCTCTAGTTTGTGTGGTACTACTTGCAATTCGATACATGCCTGGTTTAATCACATTTGTGTTTCTTACAGCTTGCGTTGCTGTTTGAGGCAAATTCTGTGGAGTGACTGGTTTTGATAAACCCTCTGACTCATTAGTTTTTAAAACCGACTTTTTCTTTGCAAAATATTTTCTCTCAAGAGAGTCTGAAAAAGGAGCCGGTTTTCCTAAAACTGATGGTTTTGGAATCCTTTGAGCATTTGGTTGTCGAACAACAGATGGTTTATCAAACTTAGTGTCCACAGATTTTCCTTTGCATTTTTCAATGAGTTTCTTTAACTCACTTATTGCAATGTTCTTGTCTTGCAGTTGAGCTTTCAAATCTTGTATTTCAAAATATTGTTCACGTTCCTTTCGAAATACATTTGACGCCTTTTCTTTGCAAACTGTGTCATTTTTCAGTTGTTCTTGACATTCTTGTAAAGCGATTTCAAGAGAAATTGAGTGTTTTTCTAATTTAGCAAAACTCCGTAAAAGCTCAGTGTAAATCTCTTTACTTACAAATTCAGTTTGTTCAGAAAGCTTTTGTGCAAGACAGTCACATTCCCTGACTTTATGAAGATATAAGCATTGTAATTCAGTGATCTCATCTAAATCAGATGAAGATTGCAAATAAGAACATATAACATCTTTAGACACACATTCTTGCAAAAGCATATCATAGACGTTGGAAAATTATGCCTTATCAGATTCAAGTTCATCAAGTTCATCTTCAAGAGATTCAACGTACTTTAAATCTGCATGCATTTCTTGCTTAAGTTCATGTACAAATGCGAAACTATCATTCTGAGTCTTAAAGGCAATGGGGCATCAAACATGTCTTAGCTATGATTTCCATATCTTGCGCAGTTAGGTTACAAAGATAAAGAAGGTCGTTTGAATGTTTTACCCATGCTTGATCGATAATTTCTTTCAGATGATTAATATTATTCGTCATGACATTATATGCTTGTCTACTTTTGCTTATTGATTTAGACACTGGTAAGAAATCTATGTTTTTGAAAATATTTGGTTTTGTTTTCACAAATAATTTTCTCCACATTTTCTTTCTTATTTCATTTGCCTGTGCGAACTGAATTTCATAATGCTGAGTCGGGGGTTAAAGACTATTTAACTTTGTGTAGTCAAAAGGTTTCACTAAGTCTTTATTCAATTTTGATCGACTCTCGTTATCAAGAGTCAGAGTCTCTTCCCGATCGGGGACGAGTCTGTTTGCAGGATCAGATTGGTCATGTGGGATCGCATACAAACATGGTATCTCATTTTGAGCCTTTTTGAGGTACCTTGGATTGGCAAAGGTAGGTCTTCCATTAAATGTAGGGCATTTGGGTGCTAACATATGAATGGTTTGGATTGATTGACTCCGTTTGTAAACAATTTCATTCAAAAACTTTAACTGGTTTTCCATTGAAATCATTTTGTCAATATCTTTTTCTTCCTTAAGCTTCAAATCCGTTATTACCTTTGTTTTCTCCTTGACAAGACCTTCGTAATGTGACTTTGTTAAAAGACTCTGTTTGACTAACTCATCGTGTTTCTCTTTGACAACAGAAATTTCATATGCTTCACTTTTAAACCTTCTTTTATGTTAATTTCTCTTTGAACTAATAGTCTTAGAGTTTCATTTAACCTTCGTTCAAGTTTGTCATAGTCAACTGTACGATCATTAAAGGCCTTGTACCTCTCAAACTTAGTCTGTTTATTTTGAAGTGCAACTAAGCAACTATCTTGAATACTATTAGATTCCCCTAGAGTTCTACTAGTTTCTGCAAGAATAGATTTGCACTCAGTTAACTCTTGAGTCAATGTTGCATTTGCTTTCTTTAATTGCTTTTGAATCTTTTTATTTTCATCGACATCAAGTTTTAAATTTTCAATTAAATTAGCAAGCGCAACACGCTCAGCATCACATTCTACAACATTTTGGTCATTCTGAATATCATTATCACACATATCCGGTGAATCAGGAATGACATTACTATCACCCGTTTCCACTACACATGTGTTACTAATGGATTCATATTGCTCAGAATGTTGTATTTCATTGGCACATGCTTTCTATCCCTCTAGCTTGTTCATGATCACTGCCTTCGTCAAAAAGCTGACTCGATGTGGTGAGATTGTTGGGCTATCTCTTTGCCTTGGTATCTTGTATTGCATGAATCTGGTTGAAGAGAAGCTTTTGAAGTTGGTGCATATGATTTGTAAGTTATTGATATTGATAATAAGGGTCTTGAAGTTTTAGCAGCACAACAAAGTGCTAATGGGTTTTCATTCTACATTCTTTCAGCACAAGTTCCATAACTTCCTTTTGTATTATGTCATAATGTCAAAGAGTTGTGATACTAAACTTCATCCAACTTGTGTGTGGCTTGACAATTGTTACAAAACATTGACCATATCTGTTGAAGTTTTGAAGAAATTGAACATTGACTTGCATCGTAGCAACCGTCAAATTGTTTCTGATCATTTCATTCATCATCTTATAGAATCTTGTGTAGTAAGACTCAATTTTTTCTCTATCGTGAGAGGTGAATTGACCAAACTCCCAAAATAAGTTTGTCTTGACATCTTGAATATTGAGTGATTCACCTTGCTGTAGCCTTTCGATGGCTTCCCACATTTCTTGAGCTGTCTGACATGCATCAACAGTTGAGTATATTTCATCTCCAATTCCAGTCAATATCAAATGAATCGCTTCTTTTTCTGATTCAAAATGAGCTCTTTTTCTTTCCAGCGAGTCAGTACATAATTGGCTCGACTTTATGTTTGACAATCATTCAGGAACTGCTGGAGAATTCTCTGTTTGCAAGAACAGCTGTGTTGAGATAATAGTGGAGTGTCGGAACCTTTTAAGAATGCACTTCCATAAGGCATCACCATTTGGTCTTGTATCAATGTATCGTAAGAACCGTGATTGCCATTGTGCATATCGTCCTGTTGCAAGCATTGGTGGACGATCCCTTAAACCAGCTGCCATTATGCTGTTATGCATTTGACTGTCGGTTGTGGAAGTTACAATTGGAGTTGTCATGATGAATGATTGAAGAATTATGAAGTGAAAATGATTATAGGGTCTTAAGTAGATTTGTTGTGATTGAAGTTGTGGTAAAATGAAAACAATAAATGTTCACGGGATTTTACAAGTCTATGATTAAAAGCGAGAAAAGAGTTGTGTCTTTCACGGGATTTTACAAAATCAATAGAAAACCGTGAATGTTAATTGACATATTTCGCTTGAAAAAGAAATTGCATATTTCGCTTAATTAGAAGACTGCACATTTCGCTTGAATTGAAACATATTTCGCTTGAAATCAATCTTGCATGTTTCGCTTTAAACATATTCCGCTTGAACTGACCAATACATGTTTCGCTTGATATTATACATTTTTCGCTTGAACTTAATCTTGCATGTTTCGCTTGATAATAAACATATTCCACCTTGAACTCAATACTGCATGTTTCGCTTGATATTAAACATATTCTGCTTGAACTCAATACTGCATGTATAGCTTAAAAAATAACATATTTCGCTTGAAATTCAACTTTGCATGTTTCGCTTGAACTTTAAAATTTTGGCAGAGTATCTTTTTAGTAAATGTAATATTTCGCTAGATTATACACCTGCATATTTTGCTTGAACTTAAACCTGCATGTTTCGCTTCAAGTTAACATATATATTTCGCTTGGCCTAAACATACATGTTCCGCTTGAGGTCACTTTCGGGTGAGGACCACTTTTACTAGAAAACAAGGTGTCCTTGTCTTATGAAGCAAAATTTGTGGATCTTGGTCCACTCTTTTTGACCGGTTGTGATCACAAAAAAATAAGCCAATCACAAATAAGCTTCGAAAATAAGCAACCAAAATAAGCTTGAAATAAGCTCGAATTTTATCAAAATAAGCTCGAAAATTTTGAAAAAGGAAAAACGAAGCAACTAGTATAGTGACTTAGAAGATGTAGACCAAGTATAGCAAGATGTAAACAAGTAAAACAAATCAATAAACCCAAAAAAAAAATTAAGCGGTGAGCTTATTTGCAAAAATAAGCCACGAAATTTTGAGCTTATTACAAAAAATGAAACACAAGAAGGCATAGAACAAGTGAAGCAAGAAGTATAGAGATAAAACAAACCAATAAGCCAAAAAAAATTCGATTCGTGAGCTTATATAGAAAATAAGCCACGAATTTTTTTGTTTAAGCTTATTAAACCACAAAACAACCACTATCTACCCGAGGCTCTTGATACCAAATGTCAGAACCAAGAAATCACTTCCACTTCATATGATGAACAAGAAATTAAAGATAGGAGATGAGAAAGAATTTTAGAGAGAGAGAGAGAGTAGAGAGAGAAAGTAAGAAGAATGGGAGAAGTTTACTTGCAAAGTGAAAAAATTACAAATGACCAAAACCCTACTCTCCATCCATGGAGAGTGGTATTTATACCTAGAATAAAAGGCTTACTTGCCTTTAGTAATTCTACGAGCCGGGCTCAGGTTTACTTGGGCTTTCGCCCGATACACGTGACCGGTTAGCTTACATTTAAGAGCCCGTTTACCCGTCTAGCCTATTACAACGTATATTAATTAATGACCGAGACCTAATATAATTAATGAATGAACTTCCATTGTTCGACTCAATATTTTAAGGCTAACAGACTTCCATTGGGCTCAAATATGCTTGCAGCTCCCGGTGACTCATTAGGCAAGATAGTTTATACGAATTCACTTCATTGGAAACTTTTATGTTAATTTCGGATGTGAATTATTGATTTTTCATTTATTTAAATTTCATTTGTTTTTTAGCACGCATAACATGATATATACAATCCTAATATAGCAGGCGTTTGAAGTGCTACTTTCCTCCGTGAATGTTTGTAACCTGAATATGTATAATGCAACTTTATAAAGACATGTAATATAACATTGATTGTAAAATAGCCTGTCACAATGAATAATTTATGAACACTTATAATTACTTCGTCCATTCATTTACTTATACATCAGATTTACATTTGAGCATTCTTCATTCAATAAACAAATGTTGGTAGTCTTTATAATTGTTTAAAACGTCTTATTGTTAAGTAAATTCATGAAGCTAACCCGCCCATTGGGCGTTTATATTATTATATATTATATATATATATTTATATATATATTATTTATATATTATATATATATATAATATATAGATAATTAATACAATATATTGGTAAAAACAGGGTTGCGTGTGGTCCCAGGACAATCAAGGTATAATTCATTTCGACAGAACTCCCCACACTTAGAACTGGACCATTGGCCTCAATGTTCAATTATGTTAGGTCTTACCCCACACTTTGGACGAAAAAAGCAATGCAAAAAATTCCAAAGTGTGAAAGGGGAAATCAAATCATATATATTTTTATATATAATATATATATATATATATATATATATATATATATATATATATGATCATGATAGAAGATTTCCTTAGATATAAACATGAAGATGATTGGAGACCGAGTGATTGGAGGATTAAAAACAAACACAGAGGCTTTCACAATCATAGGGAAATCTCCAAGCAAAAACGGATACCACAAAACACAACAAGGAGAGAAGCACTCTCCCACACTTATTCATTAATACTACTAAACTACTATATTATTACTACTACTAATAGGATAAACACGAGTTGCCGCCCGAGAAACGCTTGTTTATTAACGAGTCACTAGCTTGACTCGCACACATGATATGTTCTTTGTCCTTTGGGTTAAAACTGACGGAAGATACGATTTTCAAAGAAATTTTACTCAAAATATGACATTTATCGATCTTGAAATTATCACTCAGTAGAGATGGAGATTTTCTCGTGAAAGAGAGAACTCCATCGATAAGGAAGATCCGAGGATCGAAAACTTTGTCTTTATTTTCAGAAGGAAATGAAAGAAAAGTTTCGATCTTAGAAGGATCAGTAAGAAGAAGATCACTGACGAATGATATAGGAGAAAAATCATTCAATGGAAGAATATGAGATCTCTTAGAGTAAACTCCTTTGATAATGAATATCCCGGGATTGAAAATTTTGTCTTTATTTCCGGAAGGAAATAAGACTTAAAAATCGATCTTAGAAAATTCCTCATAAAAAGTGGAGTCACAATTCGGTAAGAGAAGTCATGAATCATTAAGCTCATGAATTGTAAGTTCCTTAGTTGATGTTTTATGTTTTAATTCATTATCATCCTTAACTTCAGTGAGGTTGACATTTTACTAGATGAGATTTCAATCAAAAGTCTAGTCAACTCTCCTGGATCGACCTTAATATCGAAGAAAAAATGATCACATTCTGGTGGAGATATGATGTGAGCGAGTTCATCAGTGAACTCCTCATGATGATAATCACTCCTATCGGCAGGAGGAAGAGTATCAATCAAAAGATCAAAGTAAAATGATTCATATTCAAAAAGAGAAGGATCAGAGTGAGAAGTGGTACTGACACTACTCTTCTCTTCATGATGATCGATATCAAAATAAAATGCTTTATAATCTGGAAGAGAATGATCGGATCGAGAAGTGGTACTGCCACTACTCTTCTCTTCTTGATGATTGATATCAAAGCAAAACGCTTCATAATCAGGAAAAGAAAGATCATAATGAGAAGTGGTACTGCCACTACTTTGCTTGTCATGATTAGAAATTTCTTCACACGGAGAATCAATAATATTGATACTATGACCGGAATGACGTTCACGACTTGGTGAATTCTTTGAAAACATTTCAGCACGGAATACTAACTCTTTATTCCTTATCCTTAGTGCCCGCTTCTCTTTGTAGATATCTACAAGAGCCTTTGCAGTACGCAAGAAGGGTCTTCTTAAAATGATAGGAACTCTAGGATCAGCCTCAAAATCTACAATGACGAAATCGGCTAAAAAGTTAAATTTATCCACTTTTACTATAACATCTTCAGCTATACCCATCGGGTATGTGACAGATCGGTTAGCTAGTTCAAGAGTCATTTGAGTGGAATTTAGAGGTCCGATCCTAAGTTTCTTATAGATCGAAAGAGGCATAAGGTTTATGCTTGCTCCAGAATCGGCCAAGGAGTTGCAAACCTCAAGATCTTGTAGGACACAAGGAATGAGAAACTTTCTAAGATCTCTAAGTTTTTGGGGGACCTTATTAAGAAGGATAGCAAAGCATTCAACATTTATTAGAGTATTTACTAACTCTTCTAATTTCTGTTTGTTTTTTAATAAATCTTTTAATACTTTAGTGTATGTTGGAATTTGAGTTAAAGCATCCATCAGACTGATATCAAAACGAAGTTCCTTCAATATTTTCAAAAACTTAATTACTTGAACATCATTTTTATCAAGAAGTTTTGTCTTATTAAGCCTCAAAGGATATGGGATTTTAGGTTAATAAGGGTTGGGCTTAGGATCTTCCTTTGGTTTTGGTGGTGACACTGGCTGAATTCCTGGAGGTGGAACATGTGCGATACTTGTTGGGCTTATAATATGCACCTCGTCCATAAAAGTATCCGGTTCTTTTTCCACTTCCTCCCTAGGAGTAGGAGGAACAGGGGGTGGAATAGAGGGTTCAGCAGTAGTCAATCCACTCCTAGT
The DNA here is from genome assembly GCA_026074375.1 of Tanacetum coccineum. Taxonomy (NCBI): domain Eukaryota; kingdom Viridiplantae; phylum Streptophyta; class Magnoliopsida; order Asterales; family Asteraceae; genus Tanacetum; species Tanacetum coccineum. Next base: position 43,629 of record BQNB010030072.1, read on the forward strand.
CATTATCGAATTAACTTGCTCTCTTGGATTAGGCTCGGTGTTGCTAGGAAGAGCATCTATTGAATTTGACTCATCAGATTTACCGTTTGGGTATTTTGGGTTTGCAGTTGTTGTATTTGTTAGTTATTGTGAGTTTGCATTTGTTGCATCTTAGCGTCAGTCAATCTCATATGTTGTAACATCATTTCTTCCAAAGATGGACCATTTGGCTGAGCTTGATTTTGACAGAAATTTTGACCATGGTTTTGATTATATCCCTGATTTTGATTATAATTATTACCTTGGTTAAAATTCTGACCTCTGTTCTGATTATACCCTTGACCTTGATTAAATCTGTTTTGATTGTTTTGAAAATTTTGATTATTACCCTGATTTTGATTATTTGGCGGATTGAAACCGGGTCGTCCAAGAAAATTATTAGATCGATAGCTAAGAAGATTACGGTTTCCTTGAGGTTGGTAAGTATTACCACCTGAATTATAGTTCCCCGTAGTAGCATAAACGTCCTAAGTGTAGCCACCGGCTGCTTGACACTCATAATAAGAATGTGGACCACCACAAGTCTCACAACTAGGAGTCATAGAATTAACTTGTTGATTTGAACGGTACATCTGTATCATATCTTTTCTCATTTCAATCATCTACTAAGCAAGAGCTGCTATCTCGGAAGAAGAAGAAATGGTAGAACCAGATGACTCACCCCTATGAGCTGAGGTATCCCAGTTATTGTAGTGGGCGGTCATATTCTTGATGAGATCATAACACTCTACGGGTCGCCTTTTCATAAAGGTTCCCCCAGCAACAACATTGATAGTGTCACGATGTCTCAAAGTTAACCCATTATAGAACATGTCTATTTGAGTAACGGGTAACATAATATGATTCGGACATCGGTTGATCGAAAGCTTGTAACGTTCCCACGCTTCGAATAAAGATTCATCTAGAAGCTGTCGGAAGTTACTGATATCATTCCTTAGTTTCGTAACCATAGAAGGAGGAAAGTATTTAGAAAGAAATTTAGTAGCCATCTCCTGGAAAGTATAGATAGAATTCTTTGGAATACGATCAAACCACGCGGTGGCATGATGTGTTAAAGAATACGGAAAGAGATATAAGCGAAGGACGTCATCAGTGACCCCGTTCTGCTTCATACTCTATGTGATAGTCAAGAATTTATCGAGATGCTTATTTGCATCATCACCCGGTAATTCGTAAAACTGACAGCTGTTTTGGACTTGTTGAATCATATGATTCTTCAGTCCAAAGTCAGTAGCCTGAATGTTCACGGGAGCGATCGGTCCGCCCCGTCCATTCATCGTCGGCTGGCACAGCTCCTCCATCGTTCGGAGAAAAGGAGCTGGCATTTGAAGATTAAGTCCCGGTGGACTATTATGATTTTGAGGAGGAGGACCCGCATGAGGCGGTCCTTGAACGTTATTAGGATTCATATTGATTTCTTCAAAATCAAGTAAAAGAGATGGATCACCAAGATTTCTTCGACGATTTCGAATAACGCTCTCCGGATCAGAAAAATGAGGAATGAGATTAGAAGAAGAAGAATGAGTGCTCATGCACTAAAAAAGAAAAAAAAATAAGAAAATAAAAATAAAAATATTTTTTGAATTTTTTCAAATATTTATAAAAGAAAATTAAATAGAAATGAAAAATATTTTTGGATTTTTATAAAGATAGAAAAAAAATAGAAAATATTTTTGGATTTTTTATATAAAAATGAAAATAAACTTTCAAAAGAAAGGATCTTCAAGGCACTAACTCGAAACACAACGCAAAAATCGTACAACTCTCTCCGGCAACGGCGCCAAAAACTTGATTCGTCGTAAACATGTCGAGTAATAATATAGAATTTCCCATTTAGATAAAATAAACACCACGTGAAAATCGTACAACTCTCCCCGACAACGGCGCCAAAAGCTGATTCGTCGATAACGGCTAGTCGAGTAATATTATATATAAGTATGTCCCGTTCGATATAACAATTACTTGAGGACAAGTAATAGTTAATCTTCCGGATGTCGTGTCCCAATGAGAGATGAATTTGAAGTTCACGTAATAATCTAATTTTAAATGCTTGATTATCTTTTAATTTTTGATTTTTGATTTTAAACTATATATATAATAACAATAAACTAGATTAAACTAAATAACAATAAGCTAAGCAATTAATCAATGATATATATATATTTATAATAAATATATATTTATTTATTATATATATAAATATCACTATATATATATATATATATATATATATATATATATAAGGATATGCTTGCTAAGTGAAATGTTTAGTTTCTTAAGTGTGAATAAAATATATAATTAAGTCCTTATCAATGAATCAATATCTTTCAAACAAAGTATCTTCTCACAACGTTGGTGATGTGTCGTTGTGTGGTGTATATTTTTATGATTCCAGTTTAAAATTTATATTTTGCCGACTAAACCAAAAACGACACTTTAACGGGCAGTGTACCCGATCGGTAGTAGTTTCGTGGTAAGTATGGTGTCGAACACTTAAAGCGATGTTTTTTTAACGGCAATTTGTGGCTACATGGCCCCTAGCCCAGAGGGCGTAGCGAGCCCACACAACCAGGTTGGGTCCAGCCCAGAAGGCATGGCACCCTTCCCTTTACACACGCGGGAGGAAACCCCTATCGCCCTAGACAAGACTCGAACATGAGACCTTGCCTAGGAGGGTAAAACCTCCATACCATTGGACCAAATGCCTGTTGGTACTTGAAGCGATGTTAAATCTATCAATTTATTAATATCTTGGTTGTCTAATCTATGTTAATTCTAATCTAAACCTATGTTAGTCCTAATCCTAATTCTAACGGGTAAAAAGGGGTTTTCAACCTGAGAGACTGGCACGGTTTGGTTGGTGACTACAATCAATTCAAGGCACTTTAACCCACGCAAGCAAATTAACAGAAGATAAAAGAGCAATAGAGCCAAATATAATAAAACTGTATTAACCATTATTAATCCGATTAGAACGTTGGTTTGTTTATTAAGTGCAATGATTTCTTCTCTTGAGGTGGCATATCATTCTTAAGAATTAGGCGTTGCATCATCCTAAAACATAGACACATTAATTCTATCATAATTAAAGCATCCACATAAAGCATCCTTATTTGCTGATTATAATCTATCTTAGGGATTAAAGCAATGGTGATCTTGTTAAACCCTAGCTCATAGAGACTTTACCCACTTACTACTTAACGGCAATTTATACACTAGTAGTCCACTTGTCCAACTATCCAATGGAATCAGAACGTTATTTGTTGAATTATCTAGGTTCAACTGCTAGTCAACTTGTTCACTAAACCAAAGGAAATATCTGATTAACTAGTTAAGCCATAAGCGTATCCTTAGCACGGATTTAGAAGGACAATATTTATGATCCTATGAATCTAGATGTATAAATCACTATATGGAGAGCTATCCCAGGCTCTAGATTACTTGGTCCGTATCACTAGATCCAGTTGAATGATATGTCGTATACAAAAGCACGTAAACAAGTATAAATTAATAAACATAAACAAGCATTCAACGATAAATCAAGAAATCAAGATAAACAATACCAAACATTCAGATCTTCATAATAATGGCTAATACCCAAAGGTATTAGCCTTCAAACATCATAATAAATACAAAAGCAATTATTTGGCCAAGGTAAACTAACCGAGTTAACGAATGATACCAAAAACTAAACGATTACTAAAGTATATTGAATTACATGTTGTCTCCTATGGAATTGATAGCGTTGCTCGACCTCTTCTGCTCTTTTTCTCCTCTAAAAATTGACTTTTACGGTTTAGTTATCGAGAATATGATTTAGCACACTTAAAACTTGTTTTTGAGTTTTCGATTTATACTGTTTGTAAGTCGGTTCGATACGGCGTATCCAACGGATTGGATACGGTGTATTGGGGGTTTCTTGGAGTAGGGACCACGCTTGATATCTTCCAGAATATTCACATGCCGTATATCCAATACTGCATATTGGTCTTCTCTGGATCCGGCGTATTGAGCTTGTTTCCTTCGTGGTCTTTGGTGAGTGTAGGCACGGATACGCCGTATCTTCCTTGATGGATACGGCATATTGGTAGTCAGAATCACTAATCTTCAAAATACCTTTGTTTAAGCTTTAGAATGCACGCCTTTTGCTAATATTCACCAAGTACTCTATAATTACTGTAATTCTCAAATATAAATGATTAAGTAACAATTCTTTGCAATGACTATACAAAATGAGTTAATTACATGGGATAAATGATGCTATAAAATAGATGTTATTTGATGTCATAAAATATCCCCCTACTTGAATCCTACTTGTCCTCAAGTAGCCTTTAGAAGTTTATAAAAATGTATCCCTAAGGATGCTTTCCGTTAAAGCATTTATGATCTATTATAAGTACATAACCAAACACCTCACGAAATAGGAAGATGAAAACACTCAAATCACTCAACTAATCTATGTGGTAACATGTAACTAATTTGCTCAATTGCTTGGTCGTGACGAGTATTCTATCATAAGCTTGGCAAGGATAGAAATCTCCACCGCTAAAGCTAAGGAGTAACAAGTTTATAAAGGTAAATATGGGTTTGTATGATAAGGCTTAGGATTGATTACTCTAACTAATCTCTATCGATACCAATATTCTAAGAGGGCGACATACAGCATACATACACACTCGTAACGACGGGATAGACACATGTGACTGCTCACTCCCACTTCGAATACGCTAAAGAGTAGGAATAGTAGAGTAATATAAGGTATGGATCTTCTAACTTTCACCAATAGTAATAAATCAACAAGGAAGCTGAGACATACATACACGGCCGTAACGACGGAATAGACATACACGCTCGATCACATCCTTATTCGCGTAAAACCTATGGTTAATAATTAGGAAAGGAAATTAAATTGTTGTTAAATAAAAAGAAACAAATAGATTAAGTCTAAAATACAAGTTTCTAGACACTTTTTCCTGACCGTTGCCATGATAAAGACACAACTATTTACAACGTCTTGATCATAGATAAAAAACAACAACCTAAGTTGGCGTTCCCGTAACAGTCAACTTCCCAATCACCCCATACTTTACATACTTTACAAGGCAAGTGGCGATATCTTCCACTTTATACAATATTCTACATTGTCGATTTATATCAACGAATAATCGATCCTTCGTGTAATTCCTTCGGTAGTTGCGAAACGATTATCTTTAAACTTTCCTTCTCTTTTTTTGTGATTTTTCTAATTTCTTTTTTTCAAACATCTAACTATATACGAAACTCGAAGTAGTTTCACCATCTTCACGATCATAATAATTCCGGATAATTCCTTCGATAATTTTTCATTCTTCGGACGTACCATTAATTATCACCATTCTCCACACATTTTTTTTAATTTCAAAGTATATGCCACTATTATCCCTTAATATTTTAATATTTAAGTACAACCTTTAAAATTAATTAAAGTTGTGACTAGTCTACATAATTAACATAATATACTACTAACATGTACTTAATAAAAATTATGGGTATTACAACTTTAGGCTTTTTAGTTCTAGCATTCACGTCATTCAAATATTTAGAAACACAAACATCATGATTCGAGTAAAACACACATTTTCCACAAGTAGCACAAACAACATTAACATTCAAAGTTCTAGATTTTAAACTGTCAGTACTCGCAGTTACAGACTTTGTTTTATTATAAATATTAGAAATCCTATGGTGGTCTTCTACTTCAGTCTTCTTATTCTTCACATGACTATTGTTTGGCACGACCTTATCTTTCATTTGATTTCTCCTAAGTTGTGGTCTGCTAACATTAGTTCTGTGAATTACTCCTGTAGAGGTAGACACACGAGGTTTAGTATTCCTAGAAGTCTAAGGCAACTGTGGTGCTCTAGTTTATGGTTGTCCTGTGTCAATTTCGCTACATGCCAGGTTTCATCACTTTGTATTTTACATCTTGCCTTTGCTTTTGGAGGTAAATCTGTGTAGTGATGGTATTGATAAACTCTCTGAACATCGTTTTGGTAAGATGTGTTTTGAGTAAAAATTTCCTCTTTTTTCAAGAGAGTCTGAAAAAGGCTGGTATGCCTACAACTCATCGTTTTGGATCCTTTGAGCATTTAGTTGTTTCGAACAACTATGGTTTATCAAACTTAGTTTCCACATATTTTCCTTTGCATTTTTCAATGAGTTTCTTTAACTCACTTATGGCAATGTTCTTGTCTTGCAATTGAGCTTTCAAATCTTGTTTCTTAAAATATCGTTCACGTTCTTTCAGAAATACATTTGACGCTTTTTTTTATAAACTGTGTCATTTTTCTTTTGTTCTTGACATTGTTGTAAAGCCAGTTCAAGAGAAATTGAGTGTTTTTCTAATTTAGCAAAACATCGTAAAAGATCAGTATAAACCTCTTTACTAACAAATTTAGTTTGTTTCGAAATCTTTTATGCAAGACATTCACATTCCTTGACTTTATGAAGATTATAAGCATTGAATTCAGTCTTGCGCAATTCCTAAATCAGATAAAGAATTCAAATAAGAACACATAACATCATTAGACACACATTCTTGCAAGAGGCATATCATACAGGTTTGAAAATTTGCCTTATCAGATTTTAGATGCAATTTTCATTTTCAGGGATTCACGTACTCTTTAAAATCCGCATGCATTTCTTTCTTAAGTTCATGGAACAAATGCGAAACATCATTCTAGTCTTAAGGCAAGGAGGCATAAACATGTCTTAATTAGGATTTTCCATATCTTTAGAGTGGGGCACAAAAAATGATCTACTATAATGTTTCACCGAAGCTTGATCGACGTTCTCTAATAGATGGATTTGTTATTTGTCATGACATTATATGCTATCTACTTTTGCTTATTGACTGGAGAACTAGGTAGAAATCGAGGTTTTTGAAATCTTTGGTTTTGTTTTCACAAAAGATTTTCTCCACATTTTCTTCCTTACTTCATTTGCATGAGCCAACTGTATTTGATATTCCTGGGTTGGGGGTTTAAAAATTTCATAAAGACTATTTAACTTTGTGTAATCATAGGGTTTCACTAAGTCTTTATTTAATTTTTCTCGACTCTCTCTTTCAAGAGTCAGTGTCTCTTCCCTATCGGGGACGAGTCTGTTTGCAGGATCAGATTGGTCATGTAGGATCTCATACAAACATGGTTTCTCATATTGAGCCTTTTTGAGGTACATTGGATTAGCAAAGGTAGGTCTTCCATTAAATGTATGGCATTTGGGTGCTAACATATGAATGGTTTGGATTGATTGACTCCTTTTGTAAACAATTTCATTCAAAAACTTTAATTGGTTTTCCATTGAAATCATTTTGTCAATATCTTTTTCTTCTTACTGTTTTCAAAATCGTTATTACCTTTTGTTTTCTCTGACAAGACTTTCGTTTTTTTGTTAATGGGACTTTGTTTAAAAGACTCTGTTGACTAACTCATTATGTTTTCTCTTGACAACAAAAATTCGTAGGCTTTATCTTTTAAACCTTCTTTTTATGTCAAGGTCTTTTTGAGCTAATAGTCTAGAGTTGCTATTTAAATTCAGTTCAAGTTTTTCTATAGTCAACTGTACGGTCATTAAAGGGCCTCTGTACCTTCAAACTCAGTCTGTTTTGAGTGCAATCTAAAAACTATCCGAATACTATCGACTCCCCAGGGTTTATAGTTCTCTTCAAGAGTAGCATTTGCATTTTGCCACTCTTTCAATTCTTGAGTCAATGATGCGTTTGCTTTCTTTAATTGCTTTTGAATCTTTTTATTTTCATCAACATTAAGTTTTAAATTTGCAATTAAATTAGCAAGCGCAACACGCTCATCATCACATTCTACAGCATTTTGGTCATTCTGAATATCATTATCACACATATTCGGTGAATCAGGAATGACATTACTATCAACCGTTTCCACTACACATGTGTTACTAATGGATTCAGATTGTTCAGAATGTTGTATTTCATTGGACAAAAACATTATATCCAGTATCATATTATACCTATTCTAATGGCTCAGAATCAGTGCATGAGTCTGCATTAGGAACGTCTTGGAGCTTTGCCATATAGCTGTAATGTGCTTCCAACTCTTGTTCATCAATCTCTTCATCGTATATGTGAACTAGATTGTGCCTGCTAGCCAGTCAGATTGCTTGCTGGAAGTTGAATACATCTTTCTCAGTTGTTTACACAGCACATCTTTTCCTTGTAATTCGTGGAGTCTTTAACCGTTTTGGTTTCCTGCATTCCTTAGCAAGAATGACCTTTTCTTGCCAGTTAAAATCCACTATATCCCTGAGGCCGCCACTACTTGACCACTACAGTTTCCCGAGCCCAAACAACAGTCTTGTCTTAATTTCCCTAGACTGTCCAGGATGTTATCATTCTTGATATTTGGAGTTTTAGTCTCCACATTCTTGTTTCCTGGTGTTTGAGGAAGTTTATGAGGTTGTTGTTGGTGTTAGGTTTGTAGAGTTTCTTAAAGTACTGTTACAATGAGAGCAATTTTCTACATTTTCCTTATCCTTTAAGCTTGTTCAGGATCACTGTCTTCTTCAGAAGCGGACTCAGATAGAGGTGTGATTGGCTTGGCTATCTTTTTGCATTTGCGTCTTGTAGTTGCATTTGATCTGGTTGGAAGTGATGTTTGATTCGTAGTTTTACATACATATAAAATAATATACTTATAGAGAAATTAAGGAAATCCCCAAGTAACCCTTGGACAAATCCACTCACAAAGATATATATAGAATACGTATTAAAACCGGGCAAGTATGTCACCCGGGCGTTTCCCAATATGGACTAGTGCATGAAAACCACGTTTAGGTTCGGATCCGATTGATTGGAGCAAAGATACTATTTTGGATAAGCCATTACTATAATTAAAGAGCAACAATAATGACAATTAAGCAAATAACAAATTTTCAAATCCTAAATGTAAACGAAAATTGTCACTAAATAAGAAAAAGTTTGCCGAAACATTATTAAAAATAAAGCCCTAATTTTTTATCTTTTTATTAAAAGTTTAATTAAACTATTAACAACTAAACTCCCTAATTATTAATTAAAATTAATAAACCTAATTAAACTTAACTAAGGACTAATGGTGCAAAAACCTAAGAAACTAAGAGGGAAATCTAACTAAACGAACGGAGGGACTCTTAGGGACTGACTGAAAACAATTAAAAGCGAAAGTTACACTTTTTACCTCGAGAATCTATCCGACAACAATAAGTCCAATAAAGCATTCGAACTTTTAAAGAGCTTAAAAGAAAAACTCAAGAGCAAAGTTGTATAAAGAAAGCAGGTGTAGGAAAAGACTTAATAAAGGCTACTTGGGGCCGAACTCACAAAATAAGTTTAAAGAGCTTATCTTAAGCTGTTACAGAAAGGAGGGCTTATCCCTTGGTTTTAGAAATTAAGCTATAGAAAACTCTAAACCTAGATCCACAATGAAAAGGAAAGAGTTTCTAAGAGCTTTATGATTGATTATTATATAAATGAAAAGAAATAAAGCTTAAACTATTTTATGCTACTGAAATTGATTATGACGAAAGCAACTCAGAAATATGCAAAGAAATCAAGATCCAAGTAAGATTAAAAACTTTAATTATAAGCTAACTTCGACTCTAAAACTTTGAAGACTTATTAAACTACCTTAGGGTATCTAATTAGTGAAAATTCTATACCCATAAGCTAAATTAACAAATTTAAATTCTAAGGACTCTAAGTACTGTTTTTGGAGTTTTCAGGTTTTTATGACTTTTGACAGCTAAATTAAACTAAGTAAATAAGCTAGAAACTGCAAATAAAGACTTAAAATGTATTAAGCTCTATGAAAACTTAAATTCTACTGCATTTGATAAGCTTACAATCCCTAAATTACTTATATAATGTGGCTGGAGAACCAGCAGTTACCTTAACTTATGGTTAGTACTGGTAGTGTAAAAGTTCAGCAGTACTTTCAAGTGAAAGTACTGTTGGTGCAATTTTTGACTTTTGAAAACTAAAGAAGCAATGAAATAAGCTAGAAAATGAAAACTAAATCTAAATAAGCTAGAACTAAATCAATTTACTCTAGTTAAAAGTAACAGTACTAACTTATTGAAAGCGGTCAGAGTACTTACTTGGAAGTTAGAACTGTAGTGGTAAAGGTAACGCCAGTACTAACTTATGTTAGTATCAGTTAGTGCAATTTTTGAGAATGCACTAAACCAAACACTACTTAATCATTATGACAGATTTGAGAAAAGCTTTTTAAGAGAAATTTAAGCACTAAATACCAGATAAAAACTAGCTTAAAACAAGCTTAACAATCATGATTAAAACAATGATAAGCTTTAATCTAAGATCTTAACTAATTATACTAATGTTTTTGATTTTAGCGTTTTTTATGACGCAATTGTAACTAAGATCTATAAATACTTTAACGCAAAAAAACATGATGAGGAAATCAACTAAATGGATTTAGAAAGACATTTAAAACACTAATACGCAAAGAGAATAGCATAATAAGCAAATCTAAACATAGCAGCAATAACATCAAATTTAAACTAGATTTTAGGAAACTGAAAGAGAAACTTACAAAATCCTCTAGCTATAACAAGAGGGACCAATTAAGGATAGCTACAAGCTCTCTAGCTTATGAATAGTTAGAGTATAAGTCCTTGGGATCTTTTTCAAGGTAGATCCCCTTCCAAAAGCTTAGATACAATAATATCCATAATGGTTTAACTGATTTAAGGTTAGAGAAGGTTTAATACTGAATTCAAACAAATTATTTCAGCTTATAGACTGAAAGAGCTTATGAGTAGCTTATTGAGACAATTTTAGCTTATTTAAGAGGCTTATTAACTTATGAGACAACTTAGCTTATTAAGAGAGCTTAGAAAACGAAATTTAAAACATTAAAAACTGAATTTCATTAACTGAAAAAGCTGATTACATTAAAAGGAAAGGTTATATTTAAGAAATAAAATACGAAATACTAAAAATTACATAAAAACTTGATTAAAAAGAAGACTAAAAAACGGATCCTTGTTGTGTGTGAGAATGAGGCCTATTTATAGTGCCAAGCTGAAGCTTCTAGGACCTCTTGCCTTGCTCTTCAAACTTTTAATCCTGGCCAATCATTTGATCATCAATTGTAGCCGTTGGATTGATTTGTGGACACCTGAGGATTGCCAGGCTGGCATTCTTTGATGTGACGTTTGTGTTAGTTTTGTGAGTGAGTTAGCACAAAAACCCATCACAATTTGTGCTTCTCCATTGATTACGTGGCCTTTGAGCTTGAGCTAGGATAAGTATCCCCTTGATTAGACTAATTTGACCCTGCATTTGTGCTTGAGCTTCCTTGAATTGACCAACTCACCCTTTAATTTCTATTTGCCCCTTGTTTTACCATGGTAGTGAAAACGGGGGAGACGATGAATAGTAAAAGGGATTCCCGCTCCTTTTTCGACAGTTAAAACTGTTGATCTTTGGGGAGATTACACAAATGGTCCTTGTCTTCCTTTTCTCCT
>BQNB010030073.1:0-55210 GCA_026074375.1 Tanacetum coccineum
CTCGGGCATGCTGGTTTTTACCGAAGATTCATCAAAGATTTTTCAAAGATCTCTCGACCCATGACCCATCTCTTAGAGAAAACCACTCCTTTCAACTTCTCGGAGGATTGCATTCTAGCCTTTCAAACATTGAAAAAGAAGTTAACTGAAGCTCCAATTCTCATTGCTCCGAATTGGGACCAACCTTTTGAAATCATGTGTGATGCAAGTGATTATGCAATAGGTGCGGTTCTAGGGCAAAGGATTGAGAATCATTTTAGACCAATTCATTACGCGAGCAAAACGATGACCGAAGCAGAACCAAATTACACAACAACCAAAAAAGAGATGCTTGCGGTAGTTTACGCTTTTGAGAAGTTTCGATCATATCTTATCATGAATAAAAGTGTTGTTTACACGGACCATTCCGCATTGAAATACCTCTTCAACAAGAAAGACGCCAAAGCAAGATTGCTTAGATGGGTCTTACTTCTTCAGGAATTCGATTTCAAAGTGATTGATACCAAAGGAGCTGAAAACTATGCAGCCGATCACCTCTCTCGTCTTGAAAACCCGTATGAGAATGTTTTTGATCCTAAGGAGATTAATGAAACCTTTCGTCTTGAAACATTGAATTCGTTGACTTCTCATGATAATCAAAGTACCCCGTGATTTGCCGATATAGCAAATTACCACGCGGGGAATTTTCTCATCAAAGGAATGCCAACTCAACAAAAGAGCTTTCGAACATGTGCAGATCAAATCATCCGTAGATGTGTATTTGGCCAAGAAGCTCTTGAAATCCTCAAGGCTTGTCATGAAGGACCCACCGGGGGCCATCATAGTGCTAATATCACCGCTCGGAAAGTATTTGATGCCGGTTTCTTTTGGCCTACAATTTATAAGGATGCTTACGAATTGATCAAATCTTGTGATGCATGTCAAAGACAAGGCAAGATTTCACATCGAGATGAGATGCCTCAAAATGCAATCCAAGTTTGTGAAATTTTCGATGTTTGGGGTATCGATTTTATGGGACCTTTTCCGTCGTCTAGAGGAAACAAATATATTCTAGTAGCCGTCGATTATCTTTCCAAATGGGTTGAAGCCAAGGCGCTCCCCACCAACGATGCTAGAGTAGTTGTCAAGTTTTTAAAATCCCTTTTCTCCCGATTTGGTGCACCTAGAGCTATCATAAGCGATCGTGGGACCCATTTCTGTAATGACAAATTTGATAAAGTTATGTCTAAATATGGTGTCACACATCGTCTTTCTACCGCTTACCACCCTCAGACTAGTGGTCAAGTCGAGGTGACGAATCGTGGTCTCAAAAGAATCTTAGAGAGGACGGTAGGAGAAAACCGTGCCTTATGGTTAGACAAGTTAGATGATGCATTATAGGCTTTTATGACCGCTTACAAGACTCCAATTGGTTGTACTCCGTACAAGTTAGTTTATGGTAAAGCGTGTCACTTATCAGTTAAACTAGAACACAAAGCATATTAGGCTCTTAAGCATGCCAACTTCAATTTAAAGACCGCGGGTGATCATCGAAAGCTTCAACTCAATGAACTTAGCGAGCTTCGAGATCAAGCTTATGAGAATTCATTAATCTACAAGGAGAAGACAAAGAAACTTCACGATTCCAAGATAAAGAACCGAATCTTCAATGTTGGTGATCAAGTCTTGCTTTTCAACTCCCGATTAAAGATTTTCTTTGGAAAGCTCAAATCCCGATGGTCCGGACCTTTCACAATCACCGAAGTTTATCCTTATGGCACTGCCAAGTTGTCTCATGCCGATGGTTCTAATTTCAAAGTCAACTGCCACCGTCTTAAGCACTACTATGGAGGGGATACACCACCATTGGTTATCCCGGACCTCCAGACTTTCCCTAAGGACAACTAAATTCAGGGATCGAGTCGAGCTTGCGACTCGGTGATCAAAAACAAGCCGCTTCGTGGGAGTTCACCCCATGCTTATCCTTTCTATTTTCTTTCTATTTTCTATTATCTAATGTGTTGTGTTGAGAGAGGCTTGTTCTCTTTCCGATTTCTCGATGTTTGTTGCTTGTTTGTTGTGATTTTTGCAGGATTCTCCCAACAAATTCTTTGAAGTCTCTCGTGTCCGGTGTTGTTTCCCGTTCTACTCGAGCTTCTCATCCTTTGTGTGAATTTAGTTTGGGGAGATCCATATCCTTTCATCTTATCGATTAACGTTTATCTTTGCATACCTCATAAACGGCTTAGATTTTCGTAGAGACCCGACTTTAAACATTGAGGACAATGTTTCGTTTTAGTTTGGGGAAGGGAATCTATCGATTTGATGTTGCTTGCTTATTGTTTTGTTCTCACGTACCCGTTTTCCCACAAAAATAGCAAAAATTTTAAATTTTTAGTTATCATAAATAAAAAAAAAAAGTGTTAAGACAAAAATGTAGGTTTTCCGTTGGTAAGAATAAAAAGTAATTTTTGACCCGATCGTACGTGTAGAGTTCTAGCTTTCTTCCTTAACAATTGAATGTAGGTTTTCCGTTGGTAAGAATAAGAAGTAATTTTACCCGATCGTAGTTGTAGTAGTTCTAGCTTTCTCCCTTAACAATTAATGATGATAGTTTGTGCTAGTCCCATGTAGACTTTAAACATGCTAGACTTGAAATAATTAGTAAATGAAGACTTGTGCTAATCTCAAGTAGATTTTAAATATGCCGAGTTAGATTTTATATAGGCTAAGTATTTGCGAATATCTTTATTAGAGGTTTTAAATTGCAAAGAATAAGAAATGATAGTGTTGATTACGAGTTAGGATGCTAAACAAGGTTTATTTGGAAAACTTAAAGGCTTATAAGAATAACTTGTAGTTTTTCTTCCCCGAAGTTCTTAAAATGATTAATCATACGTGTTCTCTTGAATTTTTACAAATTAGAGTTTTACTCTTAAAAGTTTAATCAACATATTCAGAGAAAAAGCTTTATCGATGATATAATCATTTGTAAATAAGAATTTTGGTTCAAGTTTATACTTTGGTTTTCTAAAACGAAATTTTTCTATTTGCAAAAATAATTGTGTTGTAAAAAATGTTGCAAGAAAAAGAAATAAAAATGATGATGAAAAAGAAAAAAATGTAGTTGGTAAATAAAAAGGATGAAAGTTATAAATCCTTAGTATTAATAATTAATATACAAACTCCATCGTAATAAAGTACATGGGCATTTGTCGGTTCGTTCCCGATGTGACATCGAAAGAAAAGATGGAAGATGTATATTTAGGATTGGTATCATAATAAATACACTGACTCTTGTCGGAGGCGTGACCGATGTGTCGTCGAAAGAAAAGTGATACCGGTTCCTAGTCTAATAATGTAAATAGTAATGTTAATGTTGCAAATTAGAAAATAAATAGTAAAAGTTTCTTTTTCAAAAACCAAAGTATTCTTTTAAACCAACATTTGCAAAAGTCTACAAGGCTTTTTCATCGGATGTTCATGCGTTTTGATTATTATTCTCCGGATGGGGTCTCAAAAACCTTAGCACATACCCGATGACGGTGGGATGCTAGAGAAGAAAGTCATTCATGAGACAAGTGAACCAACGATGTCTTAGCTAAAGAGGTTTTTGTTTGCTTTGAGTTGTGATCTTACTAAGTGATTAACATATTAGCCCAAAAGGCCCATGTGTAAAGCTTGGTCGGATTTCAACTATCTAAATATGTGGATTTAATGGTTTAAATTAATTTGAGCACACACACTTAAATATATGATTTATCTCGGGAAGAAAAATTCACAAGTTGTAATTATAAGTAGTCTTAGCATTTTAGCTCGTACTTAACGGTGATCTTATTTTTAAGCTTAGTATGGGAAAAGTGAAAAGTCGGGAATGATGAAGTTATCTTTTAGACACTTAATCGTGCTTTTTGTTCCATGATCTAAAAGTTACCACTAAGGTAATGAAAACAATACATTATGTCACACAAGAATAAGTTATAGTTAGATAGTTTATTAAGAAAAATCATAAAAATGAAAAAAAATCTTTGAAAATGGGAAAACGGGTGTTTTAATAACTTGTGACTTAGAAATTTTACCCACGAAAGACTTTACTACTTTTCAAAGGTTTAGTTTGGGGAAGTTTTGAAATATTTGGTTATAAGGCATGTAATATTGCGTGAGGACACGCAATCGTTTAGTTTGGAGAATTTTGATAGGTGTAAAATACACATATCCGTTAACACAAAAATTAACCCTAAATGACCAAAAACAGACTTAAAATGGCAAAGATATACTTGTTTTTTATGTTTTGTGTGTGCAGGTATGGATAAGATAAAAATCATAAGAAAACCGTCAAAAATGGGCTAACACGGATACGAGAACAGAATAGTGTACAAGAGCCGGAAGCCAAAGTCAAAAAGTCAATCCTCAGTCAACAAAAGTCAAACACTAAAGGACAAAAATTCAAAAAATTTCAAATTCAGTCCCTTAAGTTTCAACAAGTACACAAATAGTCCTTGAGAACTAAATGGGCCTATTTTCCTTAACCCTTTACCCGGAAACAATAAAACCAAAGCCCTAGCCCAAAAGCCCAATACCTAGGCCCATATCCCTTTTTATAAAACTCCAGGGACTGATTATGTCATTTTCAAACCTTTACACCCCTTTGATTTATATTGAAAAATCATAGCAAAGAGAAGGACTCAATTTGCCAATAGCTTGAACTTACCCCCCCCCCTTTACCTTCAGTTAAAAAATGAAACAACTGACAAGGCATTTCTTTTTCCAGTTGTTGTAGTATTTTGTTTCTGCTTCGGTCATTGTCTTACTTGCATAATGATTGGTCAAAAAATGCTTCTCAATTCTTTCCCTAAGACGCACCTATTGCCTAATCACTGCAATCACACATGATTTCAAAAGGTTGGGTCCCAATTCGGTAGCATGAGAATTGGAGCTGTCGGTTACTTCTTTTTTCAATGTTTTGAATGGTAAGAAAGAATGCAATTTCTAAGATAATTGAAAGGAGTGTTCTTCTTAGAGATGGGTCATGGGTCGAGAGATTTTGGAAAAGTCTTGATAAATCTTTTGTTTAGATCCAGCATGCCTGAGAAAAATTCTGATTCCATTTGGTCGGTCGTTGTCTCTTGTAAGGAAGCTTTGAAATTACATCAACTTGGCCTTATCGACTTCAATTCCTTTTTAGAGATCTTTTGCCTAAACCAATGCTTCTTTACCATGTAATGGAGCTCTATTCCAATTTAGTGCTAATTTGGTCTCTTCACACCTTTTGACCTATTTTGTCTAATTTTGGCAAGACCCGAAGGAAAAAAGAATCTCCGAAACTGAAAAAAATATCCATAAAAATTCCATTGTTTTTTTATCTTGTCGTGAAAAATTGACTTCATATCAACATTGAAAAGTTCTGGGTGCATTTGCACAAAAAAATGGCATACGACGGTACGCGGAAAGTTCATATGGGCACGTGAAAGTAGTTTTCTCTTGATCTTTAGGATCAATTGGGATTTGAAAATACCTCGAAAATCCATCTAAGAAATAATAAAATTCATTGCCGGCTAATCGTTCTAACATTTGGTCCATGAATGGTAAAGGAAAATGGTCTTTACAAGTTGCTTCGTTTAACTTTCGATAGTCGTTCTTGACAACGGTCATACCACCTTTTTTAGGAACACAATGGACTGGACTAACCCATGGACTATCCAAGATCAGATAAATCAATCCCGCGTCAAGAAGTTTTTCTACTTCTTTCTTGATGACGTCATGGATTTTAGGATTAACCCTCATTTGATGTTGGACTGAAGGTTCGGTAATCATCTTCTAAGGATTTTGTAAAGCAAAAAACTCTGGATCTATGCTCGGTTATCAGAAAGTTTCCAAGCAATTGCTTGTTTTTGGTTTTTTAGAACGTTAATGAGTGTGGTCTTTTAGCTGGCTCAAATCTTTTGAAATTATGACTTGAAGCTTGTTATTTTTCTCTAAAAATGCATACTCGAGATGCGGAGGTAACTCTTTAAGTTCAACTTCGGGAAGTTCATCTTTTGGTTCATAAGAAGTAGCATATTCGAGTGAAGACTTCTTTGGTTCAACAACTTTAAGATCTTTTTGAATTACGGTGTGAGTAATCTCTCTGGTTTGGGTTGAGTAATGGTCTTATGAGAAGGGCTTAAGATATGAGAATGTCACCCTCAGGATGTAGGTACGTAGCATTGAAAAATGGCAAAACTGGTTCATCAACGTTGCTATAAAAGCATCGGGCTTCTTCTCCAAAGAGGCCCCCCCCCCCCCCCCCCCCCCCCCCCCCCCCCCCCCCCACTAGAAATCGCTTTCATTAAAAGGAGGTTAAGTGTCGGAGAGATGAAGTGGAAACAATCGAGATCGTAGTACAGGAGGAAGGATTGTTGTAAGCAACGGAATCAGAAAATTCCAAAGAACTTCTTGTGAATAAATTTCACAAGTGACATCGATTAGATCAACTTTCTTCAATGATTCGAGATTGTTGTATGAAATGGAAGGTGCATCACCACATTTAAGGGTTTTAAGAATGACATCATCCTAAGACGTATTCTTCTCCTTCATAACATCGATTAAAGCATGAGCCGTCCTAAAGAAAAAAGGTCGCCCGAGTTATCAATGGTACTCGAGGATCCAGCTATAAAATCAAGCATAACAAAAGTCGGTAGGGAAATTAAACTTCATCTACTTTGAACAAAAACATTTTCTGGCTTACACCGGGTTGGTTGGAAAATTGTATCGATCGGCTAACTACTAAAACCATTTTTGAATTCGGTTAGGCCGGGAGTTGAAGCTTTTTCCAAAATGGATAAGGCATGAGATGAGAATTGCTCCTAATATTGGCAAGAGCTAAGTAACTATCTAACTAAAAAATCCACATGGAATGAGAAATTCAACCGGGGTTACTAGCGTTTCCGGAAGCTTTTTTAGGACAATCCGCACGACAATTTCATTCAACGGCGTTCTTGGTCAATTATCATTAGGTCTTTGTTATTTAACATTTTTAAACATTGATGCAAAACTTTGGCATATGGATAAGAGCATCCACCAACTAATCTCAAAAATGGAAGGTTTCGAAAGATTTCATAACTTTGAAGAACGAAGTCATCTTTTTCTCAGCATCTTTTGTTTGTTTGAGTCTTGACGGGTAAGGAAATTAGGTTTGGCTTTGTTAGCAATGAAAGAAGGCTCTTCGATTGGTTCTTTGTCTTTGGTTTGTTCTTGGACCAATGGAGGAGGTTGGATGTCTTTGGTGCTCGGTAGCTCCGTATCTTTTGTCGCCTCACTTTCCTTTTCACCACTGGCTGGTTGGAATGGAGGTCCATCGTAGAAACAACACTACGTGTCATATTGCCTTGGCTGTATTTCTTGGATTTGGAACGGTATTGCTCGGTAAAGTACTTGAACTTGAAGCTTGGTTGGTGTGATAGCTTTGCATGAAACTGAGCATCATCTTCTGAAAATCATCTTGCTTCTTTTGAGAATCATTGTAAACTCTTTGAAAATCATTTTGGTTCTTGAAATATCCAATCATTTGCATTTAAGTTTACATATTTCGCATCATTGCTTTAGATAACTTTTTCAAAAATCGTTTTAGACACTCCCTTGAATTTGTGAAGGGGAGGTAAAGCTTGTTAACCAAAGGTGACTTTGTGGTTGGTTGGGTATGGTGGGGCTTGATAAACGGGCTCCTTGATTGTTTGCGGTTTTGGTTAAGTTGGTTCCACAATTTTGATTTGATTGAAATGTTTCTTGGTAACGGTTTTGGTTGTTTGGACATTCGGTTGATTGAACTGTGGTGGTCTCATTGACTTGCTCAAATTAGAAGTTGGTTTTCTTGAAGAAAATACCAACGGCCTGCGGTTTGTTAAAATTGTTGGATGTTGTCATGAAAAACAGGTATTCGTTTCCCTTTGAGTTAACGGCGATGGTTAAAATTGTGAATTCGTATTCCAACATTGTAACACATACTTTCTCAACAGCAATGACAGGTGCGGAGTAAGTAGTAACAACTAAGCTTTCATTTCAGTTTCATTTGTTTCATTTTAATAGTCATCGTATCCATCAAGCGACAGCGGCTATTGTTGAATATCGAAAGAATTATTAGAAGGTAAAGAATTAGAAAGAGGAGCATCCGTACTCACTCTTGAATCATTAGCACGACTTCTTGAGTAACGAACTTTTGACTTGCTTTCAATAATCGCTAATCCTTCTTGAGGCATCTTGTCTAAATGTGCCCACATGCGGTGGAATCCAAGGGCTTCTTGATCGTTTGGAATTCAAAAGAATTGTTAAAAGTATCGAGTTGGTGTAGTTCCGAGAAGCCATGGTGAGGACCATTGACGAAGAAAGTCTTTAAAACATTCTCATGCTTTCATTGAAGGTTTCGTTTTTGAAGGTGGGTGAAGAATTGGTTTATGAATTTTGAAACAAGGTCGTCCCATGTGAGAATTGATCTAGGAGGTTCTTTGTCTAGCCAATCTCGGGCTTCACCGTCTAGAGAAAAAGGAAAAAGCAAAAGCTTTATCGAAGTGTTCGGAACTTCGGGATGTCTAAACGTTGAAGTGACTTTGTTGAAAAATCGAAGGTGATTATGAGGATCTTGTCTACCCGTAACTTATTACTTTGCACAAGATTGATTTAATGTTGTTTCAGCTTAAAAATTGTGCCATTAATCGGTGGAAACAACAATAGCATCTTCATTACCCGTTAGGGCGTGTTTGTAACTTTTGGGCATTGTTCGATTATCGGCCATTGTAACAATGTTTATTTTGATCGACGAGTGGTTCTTCTAAATAAAATTTTTCAACAACAACCGGATAGGAGTTTGTTGTTGACGACCGTCTTCGAGATTGGAACGAGTGTACGCAAAAGGAACAACTAAAAAATCAATAAAGCAAACACTTTACACTAATTTTTTTATTATTTTTTATTATATTTTTTTATTTTTATTAACAAATGAATTTTAATGGTTTCACGGAGAGACTTTTAAACCAAATAATCAACTACTTCACGGTAGCTCTCCAAAATTGGCTTTTCAAGGTGTGCCGTACTTCGTTAGAGGACACAATGGCAAGTGTTAAATCTTTAGTATCAATTGGGAAACCAATAAGTTCACCAGAATTGATTATGATAATCCTCCGTTGAGAGATATTATATTTTGGTTAATGTTCCAATTGGACTTTTTATTTCTTAATAAAAAGAATGATTTTTTTTTATATTTATGATTTTTCTATTTTTTTTATCTTTTACTTATACTAAAAAGAAAAAGAAAATATTTTTTCTACTTTTTTTATATTTTATGATTTTTTTTGGATTTTTGAATTATAAAACAAAAATGAAACTTTCGAGGGTGAAAGGATCTTCCTCAAACCAAATTAAACTGAAAAGAGGAAAATTTAAACATAGAACCGGCAGCTGGGCCAAAAACTTAATGTTTAAGTTTTGATATCACAATAAACATATACTATTAAAACAATAATATTTCACAAGAGCAATAGAAAATTCCCTAAGGAAAATTCACTCTCAAAAATATATATAATATAATATATAATACGTATATTTACACGGGTAAATAGATCCCCGGGTCGTTCCCCATCAGAACTAGTGAAATTGAAACCTCGTTTAAGCTTAGATTCTTGATTTGAATGAAGTAAAGATATTTTTGTTAATCTATATCTAATAAATAAAAGGCAACAATTAAAATTGAAACTTAAAGACATTTAAACAAACTCGGAAATCAATTAAACACGACGATTAAAGCAAATAGACTAGAATTAAGCCTAAGATTGCCAATAATGTTTATACCTAAGTTAGGATAAAAAGAAAATTTTAAGAAAAATAAAAATAATTTTTAGATTATTTTTGAATTTTTTATCAATTAAAAACTATTTAATTTTAATTAAATCCTAAAAAATAAAAAAAATAGAAAATAATTGAAATTATATTTTTCCTAAATAAGTAAAAAGAAAATTTTTGAAAATGAATACTATTTTTGGCTTTTTAGATTAAAAAGATATGATTTTCTAAAATTTAAACTAATTAAAAACTATAAAAATAATAAAACAATTAAAAATGAAATCCTATTTTTTTTTAAAATTAAACTAGATAAATAAAAGGTGCAGAAATCTTATAAAAATAAAAGCCCAAATTTTTCACTTTTTATAAAACTTTAATTAAACTTATTAAAAACTAAACCCTAATTACTAATTAAAACTAATAAACTTGATTAAAATATCTTAACTCTAAGGATAATGGTGCCAAAAACCTAAAGGAGTAACTGGGGAAAAACTAATATTAACATAAGGCTAACAGAAAAACAACTTAAATTAAAAAGTTCATTACCTACCTTGAGAGACCAACCCGATTACAAATAAGTCATTAAGCATTTGAAAATTTTAAAAAGCTTAAAAATGAAAACTTAAGAAGCAAAGTTGTAGAAAAAGTGGATGAGAACCACTTTAACAAAAGCACTATGGTTTGAAACCCTCTATATTAACTCTTAACACTTATTATAAAGCTGTTTACAGAAGAAACAAGGTCTCTTTCTGGTTGTTACTAATGAAGCTTATTAAAAAACTCAAAATATGCTTAAAGTGAAATCTAAAAAGCTGTTCTAAATTCCTAAGTTGTGCTTAATCTAATTGAGAAAAGAAATAAAAGTGGGGAAACACTTTTAAGCTGTTGAAAATGATCATGAAAATGGCTTACTCAGGAATTAAGCTAAATTACACAAAATCAAATTAAGCTAAAAAGCTCAAAAAGCAAATCTAGACTATGAGCTTCTGAAAACTTATTAAGCTACTTATAAACTAACTATTTAAGCAATAAAAACTACTACCTTAAGCTAGAATTCAGATTTTAGAAAATAAATATTTTAACCTACTATTTTTGTATTTTTGGCTGTTTAAGCTGAATTTTGACAGCAAAATATGCATTAGGACAATAAGCTGAAAATAAAATGTAAGTTTAATCTATATTAAAGCTATAAACTTAAACTATAAAAATACTAAAAGATAAGACTATTAAATCTAAATTGCCGGATTCAAAGTTGGCGGCGTAAGTATCAGCTAGTACTAAACTAATGTTAGTACTAGCTGGTGCAAATTGGCATACCTCAAAGATAATTAGTGCAGGCTACTGAGGGTTCCCACTTATAACTAACCACACTCACTAACTGTGTAATCTAGAAGAACAAGCTAATCCTAAGCCTTGGAAGGCTTAGATCCAATTTTCTCAAGCTAAAAATAAGGTAAAAAGTGCCCTGGTGCTGAGATGAGTAAAATAAGCCATAACTTTTTAAATTTTTAAAACTAAACTTTGAAATCTCACTTCCTAATGAGTATATATGAAATAGAAATTGACTCAAGTGGTTTGCACAAAAAACTTTGACTTTTGTAGTAAAATGCTTATGCAAACACCCCTTTCAGGTTTGAGACCAGTATTTGAAAACTAAAAAGATTGAATCTACTTATTAAAACTTCAAGCCCAGATATTAACTAGCTTATATCAAACTTAATTAACATGATCTAACCATTGATTAACTAGAAATCAAAGATCTATATTATTCTATCTAATATTTTTGGTTTTTTAAGGGTTTTATGAAAAATTACTTATAAAACTATGATCTAAACTATTTTGATCAAAAACAGATAAGCTAAATGATTAATAAAGCTTTAGATTGAAACACAAAAAGCAATTAATAAGACAGACTGATTAGCAAATAAAAGACATAGAAAGCAAATAGAAAACTATTTAAGCTAGATAAAAGGGATTAAATAAGAAACTTACAAGACACCTCTAGTAAACAACGAGGTCCCAAAAGAGAAGCTACTAGCTCCCTAGCTTAGCCTTATTTATAACGCATTCAGGGTATATGTCCATGGGATCTCTTCCAATTTAAGATCCCCTTCAAAAGCTTTAAATCCCAATATATCCAAAGTAAATAGATGTTTTAGCTAATTTTACAGGTTTAAAGTTTATGATTAAGAGAGTGAGCTTCATGATAAGCTTATGATTATTAGGAGCTGATTTTTTGTGCTTATGAGGGCTTATTGAGCTTTAGCTTAATATTTGGATTTAAATTAGAGCTTAAAGTGAGATTTAAGAGCTTTAAACTGAATTTCCTTAATAAAAAGAAACTGAAATACATTTACTAAAACGGAGATTATGAAACATTTTAAAGAAAATTACATTAAAAAATACGGAAATTAATCTAAACTACTAAGCTACTATAATCTGACTCCTCTTTGTGTGTGTGAGGTGAGGGCTTATTTTACTAGGCTGTAGAGAAAGCTTTTAGGCTGAGCTGCCTTGCCTCTCCAATCCTTAATCTCATCCCTTGAATTTTTATCATTGGATTTATGATTTTATAGCCGTTGGATCATTTGTGGAGACTTGAGGATTGCAAGCTGTCATTCTTTGAGTTGTTGACAGGCTTTGTTAGTTGAGTGTTGATTTAGTGTAATAACCAAATCCCTTGTGCATTATCATGCATCATATGTGGCCCTGCTTAGCCATGAGTGAGGTAATGAAAGTTCTTGAGATTACTGATTTAACCCTGGGTTTGTGTTAATAAGCCCTTGAATTGACCAATAGAGCCCTCAATTTCCATTTGCCCGGTGATGTGGGGGGGGGGGTGGGGGGGGGAGGGGAAAGGTGTGGGGTGTGACGTGGGGGTGTCCCTTGTTATTAATGAGTGGTGATTGTAGGTGATGATGAACAGTAAAAATGTTCTTCGCGCCTTTTTATAACTGAACGAGTAAATTTGGTTTTAACTTTGGCCATTTGTCACTTCTAGCCCCTCTCTATCCTTTCTCTCTTTCTAGTTATAAAGGGCTTTGGAAATGTGCAAGTTTGGTACCATGTGGTTTATAAAAAGAAGAGGTTAAGCTAAGTTTTGGGCTTATGGAATGGGCTTTTGGGCTAAATGGATCCGGATAAGGTATTTTAGGGTTTTTCAGGCCCAATAAGGGGTGAGGGGTTATTTTTGGACTTTGGTGAAACTTGGAGGGTAAAAATGGAATATTTTTGGGTCTGTTTTGTGTTTAATTGGGTTATTTTTAGGTCAGTTATTAACGGTTATGTGGTATTTTAAAAAACCCCCAAAAAAAACTTATCAATACCCTACTAACAAATTTCTTTGTGTCAAATTACCAAATATTGTGATATCTGTCGAAGGTTACAATCGTCAAGAATCATCCCCTTTTGCACTTCCAAAAAGGTGTTCACGGTGGCAACTCAACATCGCTTCGCTGTGAAACAAAAAGTCCTATGGGGGCATTGTCATGTTCAAGTCCTTATAGAAATACTGGAAGCTTTAAATAAAAAACTTGAAAATATAATAAACTAAAAGTCCTCGAAAATCCATAAGGTCCTGCGGTTGGACTACCAAGGACTCGATTAGACCCAAGGTTATTTCTTCCATAGAAGTTCTTGAACATCTTTTTTCAAAAAATGATTGTTTTGATGAACATTGTTTTTTTCCTACTAAAATCTTTCTAAGCTGAGGTAGTAGTATGTCGATGGGGTCTTTTTATTAAACAGAGGAGTGACTAATCATTTTGCCTAGTGACAATTTGCATAATCTCCGAACTGCGTCTTGCTCGTTTGATTTGTAACGTCGTTAAAATATGGAATCAAACAATATGAAAATTTTCCTTTGATAACATTTTCTAGTTGCTTAACTAAAGAAAGAGGACCACCACCAAGACCAATAATCCCACTGCCTTCTTTGTTAAACTTACCATTATTA
Source organism: Tanacetum coccineum (assembly GCA_026074375.1). Taxonomy (NCBI): domain Eukaryota; kingdom Viridiplantae; phylum Streptophyta; class Magnoliopsida; order Asterales; family Asteraceae; genus Tanacetum; species Tanacetum coccineum. The sequence goes on from BQNB010030073.1 coordinate 13,745, forward strand.
TCATGACCACACCCGAAAAACTAATTTTTAAACGAAGTTTGTGCCAAACCAAAAGGTATCGATAGGCAGGGTCATCGTTGTTATGAGACCCATCCCCGTAACCAATTTTGTAACGACATATATTATTTGAGTCACATGAATGCTGACTTGCGGGTAAGGCATCATAACCTTTTGTTTGACAAGATAGTGGTTGATAAGTGGATGAATTAGAGGGTATGAGGATCGGGCCTACTTGCTCGTAGCAACTCTCATAAGGCTCACACCGGGCCCATGTGAGGTCAGACGCGGTTTCAACAATTCTAAGAACTTTTACCAGCGGAGTTCCAATGTCTATTGACATTAGATATTCTCCAAAATTATTGGAAATATCTGCATCGATCAACCCCGACTTTTTTGAAAAATGAGAAGCCCTAGACATAGACCGTAGAAAAGCAATTTTTAGACGGTTCGACGAGGCATACTTGGCGTTGTAAAAAGGGGATAGTAGAGACTCTCTTTTAATAAGATCAATAGTAAAACCACTATGCATATAGTTGGGTATAGAAAAAGAACAAGAAATGTTGATCAAAAGAAAGATAAAAATGAGTGTTTTCATGATTATGGTATAAGAAGAGATTGTGAATGTGAAATGAAATGTTGTTCAAATTTTATAACGTCGACAAAACCCAAAGAATTAATTTGAAAATGCATGGATTTAGAAGTTTAATTACATTAATTATTTACGTAGTATATTATAAGAAGGGATTGTAATTATGATCAAGTTATTGATACGGAAATCATTGCTATAAACAATACAGTAACTAGCTAAGAATATACTTTGTTACGTGCTTCTCATAAATATTTTTCAATTAAATTTTAATCTTATCGATGGTAAAGATATCAAGACTTTAACCAAACTATTTAGGGTTATATGGGCAAAATAATGTAACATAGTTGTCATGATTTTTCTGTGATATGTATCGAAACAACAACATTTCTTACTTTTATATGTACTAAACTTGATTTTATTGTATTTTTTGTGTATGATATGACATTTTGTCTCTTATTTTATTAACCTAGGAGGGCAAAATGGTCTTTTACTACAAAAAAATACAAATACAATCAAGGGGTTTAACCAAACTATTTACAAGACGGTCACTAATCTTCCAATATTGTTATCAAATCCATGCCATGAAGAATCTCGAATATGGCTTGTGGTCAATGAACAGAATCAAAATTTTTCTTTAATTTCTAATTCAAAATTCTTTTCTTGAATTTGATCAAGTTCCTCTTTATCGACATTCTTTATTATTTGTTTTGTTTTGTGTTGTCCCTTTAACTCATTGACTCAATCGGCCTTACTTAGTAGGGATGGATCTCTAGACCGGTAAGTTTGTAGTGGTTCGGAACTTGCATGGCTCTAGCTGATTGGAGATGGTTTTTATTATGTATGTAGAGTCCCAGTTGCGGGCTCATTCCTATTCATAGGCACCTCAGGTATACTTTGATAAGGACATTGCAGCCGACGAAGATTGTGCATCATAGTTCTGTCCATAATCTTTGCCACCTGATTTTGGAGATTGAACTCTGCTCCCAAAAACTAGACCCGCCGCACACCAGTATGGTGGATTGCGCTTTTCTATTTAGATTAGTCCCACTTCACAATAATGCTTGACATTAATCCTTGTCTTCTTTTTTCATCTTCATTGTTAACATGTGCAGGACGGGTTGTTTTTAACGATGTTTATGTGCTATGATGTTAAATTTTCTGAAGTGATTAGGTGGCCTCAATGACCACCTAGTATTTGTCTCATGGTCCTGTGGTATTTTGATATGACAATTTTATAAACAAAATCTGCATAAAACACCAGATATTACAAAATTTTTACAAAACTTGTATAGAAAATTTAAACTGCACACTGATTAGAATAAATAATCATTATCCAATAACTTACATATTAATTAAACACAACCGAATTGATAATCATTTTAAATAAACTTATTTTACATGCAATTCATAGTACTATGAATATGGAAATGCTTCACATTCTTGATTATAATCAATCTTGATGATACAAATTAGCATTGAAGAAAAAGAATGTGATCAATGCCAAACAAGAAAAATTATAAATTAACTCCATCTTTAACAATGCCAAAAATTAACATCTTTAAACGCTTTTTTTTCATATTAAGAAAATAGAAACTTACGTTATTAGGATAGTCGTTGTCAGCATGGCAAAGAAAAGAGTTTGTAAGGCTGAATCACAGTGGCAGAAATTGATCAATAACTCATAACAACTTCTTTGCCAACATGAGACCTACTACACAAATGACGTTTTCCCACGGATTTTTTCTCTACGACAAGAAATCTATGCGAGATTTTCCTAAGATTAGTGATGGTTTATACACATTATTTTGATTAAAATTCCCATGGGAAATCAGTCGCATATTTACCACAAATTACACACTTATTCGTTAACCATATTTTTCATGGAAAATCAGTTGCAAATTTCCCATAATTTAACAACTGTTTCCTTGCTAATTTTGTTGACCAAAATTTCCAACAGACTAGCTACATATTTCCTACTGTTTAAAAACTATTTCCCCCACTGATTGTGCTTTTTTTTATAGAAGGCTTATCCAGTAAATGTATTACTCAAAAAAACAATTCAGTACAAAGGATGTGTGTGAATTTAACCTCATTGTTACATAGGTAGAAAACAACATAAAACAAACATATATCCAGAAGAGGTATACTACTATAATAGATTATATTTTGGTGTAATATAGTTTATATTAGCGTAGATTAGTTATTATAGGAGGTTAGTTGTTTCTTTTGCTCATGTACAACCAAATAGAAACTATAAGGGTGTTTTTGCTTGCCTTGCAAGGCAAGCAGTCAATTCGTTAGGACTAGCATAAAGTCGGTTTCTTTGGTTGTTTAGGAATCAAATTCCCCCTCATCTCTATAAAAGGAGGTGAAGGGGAGCGGCTTCATTGTACCGTTCATTATTTTCCTTTGATCAATAAACCAAAACATTTGGGTCATACGTGTGGGTTACTTCTAAAAGGAGTAACCCACACGATCAACACAATTGACTCAACAAGCATCAAAAGTAATCTATTTCTTCCGACCATGAACCGTAATATCTAAATTTTTCATAAATAGCCTGAAGGTGATCAGACATATCATGACTTTCATACAAATCTTCATCATAAGGGTCGTAGTCATCATCCCTTTTTGTTTCCTTCAATTGTTCCAATAGGTTGTTAGTACCATAACCTATGTCACTTCCATCTTTAAAACTCGTTGAAGCCATTTTTCGGTTTCATCAAACATCACTCCATATCTTTTCACATTACCCTAAGAACAAGCAGGTTCCATCAATATCGACAAACATTAAATTTCACATTAAGAATTTGACGTTCTAGTTTATCGATCTTATCTATAATAGGAGTATTACCAGAACTACCATGCACCACATGTGAGGACCCCTTCCCAGAAGACTTTAACTCCCTCTCATTGTAACCTAAATCATCATCGTCTTCAACAGAATTAAGAGCATCAAAGGGGGTTTGAATTACTTACCTTTTCTCTAGACACTTCAGCATGCTTCTTTGTACAACTAGTGCTCGCCTCTTCTTATAGAATATACGGTCTATTAAATTTATATATAGTGGTTAAAACTAACCTTTGGATATCGAAACATGTCTAGTAGTTGTATAGGTTATTCATAAGCATCCAAGACATCTTGTTCTTGGAACACTCTTTTCAGAACGTATTAGGTAATTGTCAAAAAACCTTGCTACGCGAAACACCTAAGAGGTTTCCATTCATACACAAACAACGTCTAAGTGCAACAAGCCACCTCACCGAAGTTTTGGCATAGCCTCCATGATAGTATCTTTCAATTCCTCATCAGCTCGCAACTCAATCATTTCTCTAACATAACTTGACCTACCCCATGATTGCATGCACATGTCAGATGTATAAGATTTATGCATCAAGGGAGAACCTAGTTTGGGGTAGCAATGATACTCAAACCATCTCACTAAACGCCTTCAATAAGCGAACACCATGCATTTAACCTAACAGGACATTACCAAACATCTTCTTTTTTGTTTAAGTTCACATGGACTTCTACTTTTTCAGAATAAATGGTTATAGAATTTACCAAGGCCAATCTCCATTTATGGAATCCAATCCCATACTAAGAACTAAACTGAAAGAAAATACCTGTTAGAGAGTTTCATTATTTGATTTAAATAGTTTAAATTTACTCTTAAGTATTTCTGGTTAGTTACAAAAAACCGTGGGGTAAGCTTCTCGTTTTCCAAAAAGAAACATAAGATGTATAGCAAACCATCACTAGTAGCTTGAACAAGATATATTGAAATTGCCCGCATCAGCCCGTTTTCTACAAATGCAGCAAGGTACAAAAATTGAACCGCTTTCCGATTTCTGTCACTTTTATTTTGATACAAAATAATCTGATTCTGAAATCGATGCACTTGTAATAGGAGTCGAATTTGATGTGGTTGGACCTTCGACATTTGCAGTATCATTTATATGATATCCCGTGTTCGGTTCCAATGGTTTTTCCAAGTTAACAGAAGGCGTGTTAACATGCTCGTCTACAGTAGAGAATGCCACACCTGTACCCTTTGCGGTATTAGAAGCTGAGCCATGTTGTTTATCCTTCAGGCCTCTCCCTCCTACACCCACCCCTTTCTGACTCAAAAAACCACGTTCCACCCATGGTACATAAGAAATTCACGCAACCTGTAGCAACATTACCAATCACTATGCTAGAAATTCAAGCTTTGATCAGAACCGACCAACAATAGTCACCTTCGTTCCAGTAAGTACCAATTCGACAAGATTTTTTTTCTTGTGTATTGTATTGAAAATGTGTTTTGGTTTTGCAAATAAGTAACTCTTTTGACATCTTAAGTTACGAGAGATGACAAATGGCAAAGTTGATAGTGTTTGTAGTTTTGAGTTGTAAGCATGACACCAAATACTTCCCTAATACTTGTTCCCTCCTACTTTTCACTCCTTCCAAACCAACCTCACTTCATCAAAAAAGTTGTTGGCCGGAAACTTTTAACAAAAAAACAATCGGAAAACAATCTGTATGAAATCTGTGAAAAATGTCCTCTTGACACTTTTTTTCCTATATTAAATTTCTACGCACTTGTCTGCTATTTGGTTCCGAGTCAGTCCCAAAAACATTGGCCATCGTCCTGACAGTATCAAAAACACAAAATTGAGTGAGAATAACGCATTTAAAATGTACATCCTGGATAGCACTTGTAAAAGATAAAACAATGTCTACTCGGCTTTTGATTGCATATAAGCTACATTGTTTGGAGACAAGGTTAAAAAAATGAACACAATTTGCAACAATACGAGATATTGGACAAATGGCAAATAGAGATGTTTTTTGTTATGTGTGTTTAGAGATGAAATTTTTGGAACACATGATCATAAAAAATAAATTATGATTATAAGTGATGAATCAACACTTACAGCTAAAAAAAAAGATTTCACAGCTGTTGGGCTTTTGCAACACAATCAACAAATGGCATCCCTTAAAAAACAATGACCTAATCAGCTAGATGCTCCACCAAGTGGTGAAGGTTCTTCAACCACACGCAGTCTTGTTGAAGAGTGTTACAAATCTCCTTATAATTGTTAAGGCAAATCACGTGTTCGAGACTCACTTGTTCATCTTATGAGATAAGTGTAACGTAGGAATAGAGTGGAAAAACAAGAAGAAATGGGAAATGTGATGGCCAAAAAATCATGATGATGATAAATATGGAGTAGCAAAAGAAAAAAATAGCTTTTTTATTACATTTCTGAGGCACACGCACAATGAAAGTCTTTGTGTTTCTTCACGAGAAAGAGTGGAGCTGCTGGATTTGAAGAGGCTCCATGACTTGTGTAACAAATAGAGGATCTAGAATGGCGTCGTCAATTTCATGACACAACAATTCCGGCACTTTGGAGCAGTTAGAGGGCCGCAACATGGTCTGGGCTTGTAAGTAGATGAGGTCCTTGAACATATAGGGTCCAGAAAACCTTTCTACAGATTAATGACATAAAAAGATAAAGAGTTATAAATAATGCAGCAAGCAATTAATAGGTTAGTAGTAATGACAGTTTTAAAAAAGAATGAAATACCAACAAACGGATAATTGTTTTGTCTTCCCGGTGCCAGTTGGCCAAGCAGCTACTATAATTTCAGAGAGTCAACGAAATTCACCCTCATCACCTTATTTGAATCCATCTCGGGGTGCTATGTCTTTGTTGAGTACTTAATACACGACGACCTGTAAAGAAAAATAAGCAATGTTTAGAATTTCAAAGCCTGGTGTTTTTGAGGATATAACCGGGTTTTATGGTTTCCTTGGATAATGGATGACATCAAACTGTTACATACATAGAAAAAATCAGTTTTTTTTAAAAACTTGGGTCACCTGGCTAATTCAGTGTTAATGAGTCATAGTCTTCTTCTTACTTATTAGCCTTAACACAGGACCGCAGTTAAGTGATGTAGTTAATTGTTTTATCAGGAATATATTCAGCTCAACAGCTTGTTCAAGTAGAGCTTCTTTTATTTAAAACTAACAAAACTCTTTTGTCATTTGATTTTGCCTAAACCGGTTTGTTGGGATTTGATAACTAGTTAACCATTAACAACCACAAGTACGCAGCGGATATGGATCAAGTTTGGTTCATATAGTTAACAAACAATTGTTGGGAATAAAATGCTCTAAGATATTCCTACTGCTAGTTATAATGATTCCCACTGCTAGAGTATTTTCCCACTGTTAGTGAGAATTTTCCACTGCTGATCTGTATCCACTGCATAATGAAGGTTTCTCTTATGTTGAAAGTATTTTCCATGCTGGGCTAAGATAAGATTACTAGAGTCAAAATCACGCTGTTATTGTATATTTAGAATGTATTTTGTGTATATCTCATATATTTAGGAGATTTGGTTAGGTCTTATCTTGTACAGGACTCCTTGGACTATAAAAGGAGTCCATAGGTCAGTGTAATACATATTATTCATTCACATCTATTTTTCATAGCTTTAAGGTTGTGTAAACCCTAGTACTGGTTTAGTACTCGTATTATTAACATCAATATTATATTTAAAGCTTTTTGTGTATTTCACTTGCCCATTCATTGTTATTCTTTCTCTCGGATCACTAAAGGTTAGATTCCGCATAACCTTTAGTGAAACATCTTAACAAAGTTTCTCTCATTGTTAGTTTGGATTTATCCAAGGTAACAATAACCTTACAAGCTATGGATTAGATCGAGTTTTATTGATCAACAAGTGGCTTATCTGAGCCTTGTTGAGGAAATTTGATCAAAGAAGCATTAACACATAATCTCATCACAAATTCCAAACTAAAAATGGACCTTTTAATCACTTAACTCTAACTTCATAAAATTCAATTTCTTGACATGACAATTTTGAACATAGAAGGTCACGAATCAGCTGTTACCTACACATGAAACACTATGCTATATGGGAAGTTCATAGAGTTTGGGGACTCCTATAAAGTTCTCCTAAAGAGATTGCCAAGATAAAAGTTCAACAAGTGAAATTTTGGATCAAAAAGAAGGGAAGAATGTGGCTATAACTGCTAAGGCATGTGAAGGAAAAATGTGTCAAGGCTAAGAACTACTTATTGGCTGGCTCTCCCAGAATGAACATTAGTTAAAGATTCTGGTGGATAGATAGCCACAAAAAAGGGACAATGGGAAATCAGTTGAAGCAGTATTATGGTAACTTTAAGGTGAAGATAAAGATAACTTGTACAAACTTTCCATAGGTTGCAGGTATTGTAAGTCATCTGAGTTCATGGATGTTCAATTGAACAAGATGACTTAAACCATACGTTTTTGACAAGTCTTGCACCAGAATGGCTAATGTACACCATTGTTTAGAGAAACATAGATGATCTAGACACAATGAGTCTGGATGATGTGTATAATCATCTCAAAGTCTATGAACCTGAGGTCCAAAAGAAAGCAGGTTTAAACTTACAAAATATGGAGTTCATTTCTCATAAACACATCATTGGAAAAAGTGAAGTTCCACTATTCAAGGAGTTTCCATCTGATAGCACTGTGTTACTGCTACCTGTCTTAGCTTATGATACTGTTTATGCTACATAGCTACTCAGTCAATGGATTCAAAATTAAATATGAGGACATATCTCAGATTGATGATGATGACATAGAAGAGATGGACATCAAATGGAACTTGGCTTTGCTAAGCATGCGGGCTGATAGGTTTTAGAAGAAGACTTGTAAAAAGATTATCATTCAAGGATCTGATGTAGCTGGTTTTGAAAAATCAATAGTGGAATGCTTTATTGCCACAAAATAGGTCATTTTCACTAGAGAATGAAGATCACCAAAGAAGTCAGAGACAAGAGGGAAAGAGGAGAGAGCTACAAGAAGGATTAAGGTGGAAGAGCCTGCTCCTAAGGCAATGATAGCCATTAATGGTATTGGATGGGATTGAAGTTATGTGGTTGAAGAAGATGAAGCTTCAAAGAATCATGCTCTTGTGGTAAATGAAGTAGTACCAACAAAATTTGCTCTAATGGCCAAGTCCAACTCAAGCTCAGATAATGAGGTATATGATGATTCCTTTTGCTCTAAATCATGTAGGAAAACTACGGAAAACCTCAACACTAAGATTATCAAGCTAAATGAAGAACTTAGTGACTGTGAAACTGACTTGTATAACTACAAAAGAGGTTTATCACAAGTTGAGGCTAGATTAGTTGAATTTAAAGAAAATGAAATCAAATTATGTGAAAAGATTAGAATTCTTGAGAGAGATATAGAGCTTAAAGATAATAAAATTAAATATCTTAGAAATGAACTTGAGGAGGTAAAGAAAGAAAAAGAAAGCGTTGATTTTAAAATAGAAAATTTTAGAAATGGCTTCAAATGCCTCAGACAAACTTTTAGGAGTAAAAAATTTGAATAAAGACAAGAAGGGTGTGGGATTTGATGAGTATTATGTTGCCCCACCTCCTCCTATACAAGTTTATTCACCTCCTAAGCAAGATCTGTCTTGGATTGGTTTACATGAGTTTGTTAATGACACTGCCACTGATTATACTAGGCCCACACCTAGTATAAATGTATCAAAAGGTGTAAGTAGTGAACTAGAAGGTTATAATACTTCTGTCTTTGATCAAGCAGGATCATCTAGTAATGTTATGTCAAAGCCTATGATTAAGTTTGTTAAAGGAACTGGTTGTTCTAATGTCATCAAAGTTAATAATACTAAAAGTGTTAGAAAGCCAACTATGAAATATGCAGAGATGGCCGGAACACTTCACAAAGTCCTAGAGTTAGGGGGAACCAAAGGAATTGGAACAACCAAAAATCCCAACAACTAGGAAAATACTTTTTGATTCAAAATAGATTCATGTTATTATTGTGGTTAGCTTTTTGATTTTGGTGTCTAATTGCAAACATGGTATATGGGTGGATAAAGGAAAACCTAGACAAGGGAGTCTTAAACAATAAACCTCTAGTCATAATGTATCCAACAATAACAAAGCAAGACTTCTCAAATGAGATCCACACGGAATACTCTAAAAGCCTGCTATCACTTAGCAACAAATCACTCATCTTTCACTTCACCTAAAAATGATACTCGAAAACATCAACATAATGTTGGTGAGCTCGTAGGTTTGACCTTAAACCTAGTTGCTGTGCCAATATTTCAAACAGTGGACAATTGTGCAATATGACAGTGAATATATGTAAACACCCCATGACTTAGCATCCCCGCTAATCATGTACCATGACCTAGCATCCCCGCTAGTCATAAACCAGTGTATACCAACGCTCTTGGAGTCGCAACCCCGATATGTCACTTACGCACCTAAAGAGCCTACCAGCTGGAGCACTATATTAGAGCAGGACCTTAGCAACTCATGCTACCACACAATAAAACTTTCACAATGCTATATACCTCGATGCAAGCAAGGGAAACCACACAGATACAATATTCACATAGCAGTCATAAGCACATAAATTGTCCCAAAACAAAACCACATTTCGCACACATAGAAAACACGTTCAAAAACCATTTGAGTATCATTTTCCCCAACGGAAAACAGTAAAAAGTGGGGCTACGAGAACTCACCTCAAGAAAAGTCTCTAGCAACCAAATCTCATACCACACAGGCAAATGCTACGACGTCCAGACACGACCTAATCCAGTTAATGTCCCATTTAATCATTCATTTCCAAAACAGTTTTCACGTTTGATGCATAGAGGTTAGACGAGTTGTACAATTACCCTTAACATGTTAGTGGTGTGATGGTTGACGTCTTATCTCAAAATATCATATCAAATCCATAATTCATCATAGTATACTTATACTATTTTAAGGAAAATAGACAAGTAAAATAAATATTGTCAAATAAAATAATTATAATATATCATTTGATAATAGTCCCATTCGGTACTCTTAGTTACCACATATATACTATTTATACAACAAGAAATGAAACGTTTATTTACGTTAACATTTTAAAGATGTTTCGGAAAATTAATATTTTTCCTCTTTTAGTGAATTTATAATAAAATAATAATATTTTATTATTTAAATTAAAAATCATGTTTAAGTAAAGTTTCTAAGTATAAAATTTTTACAAAATTTCGACATGACCATTACATTTATATAACTTTTTCTAAGGTTTCAAACCTTATTTTCAACCACTTTTCACAATTTCGACACTTTTTCGACAAAATTCCAAAATTACAATCCGCAACGTTTATCAAAGTATTTCTCCCAAAACGATGTTCAATAATATTTCATAAACTCATTTCACTTTTCAAAAGTCTGACAAAACCCATAAAACGACTAGACAAAGCTTATTGGGCTTTAAGGCCCAATAAGGGTCCATTAAGGAATTTGTACGTCTAAAATACGTTTCGAGCCCAAAACCAAGGCCCATTAATATACGTAACTTAATCGATAAGTAAATAAGATATCCGGACCACAATAAGCAATCAAATAAGCCATGGCTTATTTGATGCTTATTGGGCCGTGAGCCCATAAGCTCCAAAAATATATATCTTAAGCTTAAAAGTAAGCTAATAAGCTACGTATCGTATTTGGTTAACACCATAAGCTATATAAATACTTCACAAAATACGACATACTAAGGTAATAACCAAAAACACCTCGCTTGTGTTTTCCTTTTCCAACCGTGGCTATATAAGCCCAAAAATGCTTAAAAATAAGCCTAAAAAGCTACTATCCAAAATAAGCTATTTAGCAATATATGTTTTTCAACCATCATGACCACAATACCAAAACTACAAAACCCTTTTCTTTCCTTTTTAAAACCGACGCATGCAAACACCCCTTTTTACCATTTTGTTTCAAAATTTCGATTTTTATGATGATCAACGTGTACAACTAACATCTATGCATCAAAATCAACCCAAAAGTACAAGTAAAATTTAAATTTATAAACTTACAAGAAAAGAGGGTTTCAAAAGCGAGACGAACACGAACCGACTACCCGTACATAGTTTTTATCAATACCCGAACACTAGAATCAACCCGGAAATGCTCTAAACCACCATGATCTTGATCAAAGTTGGAAGAAAAATGTGTTTGTGTTGGTTGCTTGGGTCGGACGCACCAAGACACACACAAGTGTGTGTGTGTTATTTTTGAAATGAAATGAAATGAATGAGAGGATAGTGGAAGAAGGGAATATTAGTACTAATTTTGTTGGAAAATATCTTCTTTATCCCCTCCCTTTCTTAACCACGAAATTTGTATCCCATGGGCTCGGGTTCCTTTCTTTTCGTGTCAGGATCACTTAAAACTCATAAAACTTGATCGTAAAATATTTCTCAAAGTTAAATAGCATTTTTATTCATCTTAAAAATACTTTTCCATTAACCTAGAGTATTTACACGATATATTTCCACATTATACATCTCAAAACTCATTTGGACATTAACGGACGTGTCGGGACTCGTTTTTTAGCATTTTCTCAAAATTCACGTGTCAACCACTCGGAACATACATAACACATTAATACCCTTCAACAAGGCTTATTACACACAATAAACCGTAAAATACTTCATATCTCATAAATCACCACCGTTAACACGGTACAATATCTTAAATAACTGACAAACGTCAAATAGTCGAAGGACTAAATTATAATATTTAAATCACACAAAGGATTATTATACACAATAAACCTTATAATATCTCAATCTCATCATTTCCTCACTGATAACGCAGAATTTGTTCTAATGGACGACAATAGTCAAATAGTCAAAGGACTAAAATTAGAACAATCAAAACTCACAAAAAGTCAAGGGGTTACACCCTACCCCCATCGTATTCTAGAAAATCAAAAAATAAATCTAACCTGGGTGTCATGTGGTATGAACCTCCTGAATCCATGATCCAATCTAGCAGAGCCTCTATACTCATCACCATCATCACCTCAGATAAGAACTTAGGATCCTACGATCAAGATCAAAATCTTATAAAATCTTAAGCTTATAAAGATCCTACATAAAACTAAAATTGTTTTTGCTCTACGGTATCGTAAAATCATAAGATCATAAAATTATGATTGAGGGTATGTTTGTTTTGAGGGTGTAGATATAAAAGAATGGATTCAAAGAAAAGAAAATGTTTGATTTAGGTATATGGGTGTGGAACCAATGAGATTTTATCAAAGCCAATAAAAAGCTATGTTTCTACTATATACTTTTTACTTTTACTTTTTCCAGTGTATTTCCACAGCTAATATATATCTCATGCTACTTTTTTATCCTTAAAAGATCACCATTTATCTCATTTAAGCTTGAGCAACACATTTTAATGGTCATTGTGTAAGACAAAGTTTAGGGACCGTTTGGTGTGTAAACAAGTTTAGGATTAAGATTTGGATTTGAGTTAGGATTTGGATTTGAATTTAATGTAAGAGTATAAATATTTATACAATATTTAAGTTATTATTATATATAAATTAATTGTTATAAATATAAAATAAAAAGAAAGAATATGTGATGGTTATTAAAAAAGGACCCACATGTATATAAACTCAGTTGAATTGTGCGGTTGTAAATATTTCAAAAATACAAAAGGATATTTTATTGGTGTTATAAATCAAAACCAGGCAAGTCAATTGGGTTTTGAATATAGGCACAACACCCTCACTCGAGTCTATTGAATGTTATGATCCTGATCGATGGATATAGTATGTGTAATTAAGGTGTATAGTATGTGTGTTTAGAGAGAGAAAGTGTGTGTGAAGTCTAAAGAGAGAGAGTATTTTTCCTTTTTCCACTTGGTATTGACACAAAAGAAATGATGTGGGTGATTTACATCATTTTAATGGCCTAATGCCTTATTTATACTTAGAGATGTGCTAAGTATAAATAAATTACAACAGTAATCTATAACACCCCCATTTTTATAAATATTTAAATAAAGCAGCGAAAGCCCATCTGGGGTTATTAAATTCATAGTACAAATAGTCTAATCATGATAAAGAAAACGACTTGTAAAGAGACGTTTTTGGAAAATTTAGTTATCATTCATTTATTCATCAGAGTTTTTACAAAAGTGAGGTCCCAACATCTAGATACATAAAGTTTGAATGATAACAATTTAGCCATCTTCAAGTCCATGCCACTCCGTGTCATAAGTTGCTCAATTACCTAAGATAAACATGCTAAAAAGATCAACACAATGGTTGAGTGAAATTCATAGGTTTATAATAAACAGTTTGAATACAAGTCATCATAAACAGTGGGTTACGTTGTTATACACCTATAAGTGTAATAATTGCAATGAGTACAATTATTATAGAAAACAGTATTATTCTTTAAGCTCAATGACACCAGAGGCCCTGAAATAATCAATATCACAAGAAGTTGCCCCAACGTGCCTTTTGCTAAAAAACCCGCATAGTGAATTCAAATTAAGTGCGTTTGGTTACCCCACCATGCATGGGGAATGGGTACACCAACTGGGAGTTCAGTCCCAAATAGATCTATTCATAGCATTCGCGCTTACTCCGAAGAGTAACTAACGGTTCATGATAGTGGGGTCTTAATGGCAAAAGTAGGGACTTAGGCAATAATATATCAGGATAGCATACAGTTGGAAAAACACTTGTATTCATGGTTTATAGCATGTATCCCGTTCGCGGGTTTATGAAACATTAGAAGATTTAAAAGCGAGGCTATGAACTCACCTTAACAGGGAAAATCTTATTGATGGCAAAAGTATATCAAGTGAAAGTAACGGCTTCGTCACGCAACCTGGAGTAATATGTCTAGTCTTAGTGTGATTGTTTATATTTCAAAACTTTACGGAGTTTAACATACATATTTGATTTATTAATTTATGGAAATATTGTATCACTATTCGGGCTATCATAATTCAGAGGTCATGCAGTAAACGTTTGAGGAGCTAGGACACTTTAAATCGTAAATCCAGCAAACTCGTCAAAACGTACACTCAAATGAAACCCCTCATATGAAATTCCCTAGTAACGTGATATTATATGATTTTAAATTTCTTCCAAAGCTAGTCGATGATAAATTACGTTAAATATATAACGTAATTGATTTATAATGCGTCGATCGATGATTAATAACGACAAATGGGTCGGGTTTTAACAAAATCGAGTTTTATAATATTAATATATATTTTTATAATTTATATAAAAATATTATATTTTATATTTTTAAGAATACAAAATGGCAATATATACCCTTGGTTTATAAACTTTTACAAGTTTAGTCCTTTATATAATAAGTATATATCTATTAAACCTTTAACTTTGAAACTTGGCAAGATAGGTCCTTATAGTTATAACTTTAGGAAAATGACATTTTCAGCCCCTTTAGTTATAAATTTCAGAAAGTTACGATATATACCCTTAAGCTGACCAAACATAACTCGACCACCTAAGTAATGTGCGCCTCGTCGTGGTTGTGCCTCGTCATTGATAGCACCAATGTAAGCAGAAGGGGCTGCTCGTTGGTTAGCCAACCTACCCCGACCTATTAGACATTCAAGCCGCGTCGCCATGCATGCTAGCATGCACAGTCGGTTGCTGCCACTGTTGCCGCTGCTTGCGCAAGCGTGCGACAGTGGGCATGCTGCCACTGTTGCTGCTACACGGTGACGAGTGACGTGGCCCTAGTGGTCTCGTACTAGCGGGCTGCTGCCATGCGACGAACGCACCCTTTTGGGTACTTTGAAACCAACCGGACGAACCATGTTGGGCCGCCAACGCACCCTCCTAGGTGCGGCTGCACTTGACCCCGACGCACCTTCATGGTTTGAACCAAAGGACTGGACACCCTTGTCAAAGTGGTACTACTTCGATGGCAAACCATTTCCTATTTGGTGATACTTGTGCATGAGAATAGCAAGCTAGATAAATGAACAACCAACTTATTTATAGCTACATAAAATAACAAAACTTTGGTACATATAATTAGTAGCCAACATGTGAAAGAAAGGAAAGCATGGTGACATAAAAATTTGCATGCATGCTCTTCCTGGATGTGTCATACTAGTAGGGTATGACGTGGTATGTCATGTTTTAACTTGTTCCTCCTTTTGCAAATGGATAGTATAACTTACGTATAGTATATATAATTCATGCGTGTAGAGTAGAGTGCATTTCCAAAACTATATAATTGACACTAGAAATCGTATATTACTTTTAATGGCTTAGAATTAGTTACGATAAAACCGAACTTTTAAAAGAGTAAAATAAACTTGTTTCGTATTATATAATCTAGTTGACACTAAAAATAAACTAAAGTCTATTCGAGTTTAAAACATGATTTTAAAATCCATATGATTTAAATTGTAAACTTTGAAACGTAAGAATATTAAATACAAGTAAATAATTTTTACAAAAGTTATTTAGACGTTTTCACATAAACTGCAATATATAAAATGGATATGTAAACGAGATTTAAGTGACAACTAAAGTAGGTAAATAAGTGAGATAAATATATATATAAACTTAATAATTGGTAAATAATAGTTATATTTTTAAAACATTATTTTAACCATGTGACCATGTGAATATAAGTTATAGCACATAATTTCATCAAATTAAGTATAAATACTTATATGTGCGTAGTCGTGTATCATCCCTAGAGCCAACGATCTAATCAACGATATGAGAACATAAAGCGATATTTTATTATTGGACAAATAAATTGGATAATTCATATATTGAGTTCTTAGAATGTACACTCAGATTTATCGTAATTACTTAGGTGTTTGACCGAGTCACTATTTGACGCGTATAGGATTTTTACTCTCTTTCTTGATGATGCCCTTTGTAAGAGCCTCAGTCTACATTAGTATGGGCTACTAATGTTTTCAGGTAGATCATCTTTTGGGGGTGAGAACATTGCTTATTTCAAAAACTTGATACACTACATACTCATTACTGATTGGTCCTAATCCACTATTTAACCCAATTGCTTATCTGCCTGATTATCATGAACCGTTTAATTACTTTATAAGCGCGAATGTCTATGGATTAATCTATCAAGATAGACTGTCCCTGTTATCTTAGGACTGACATTAGTTCAAGCAAACACGTTTCATTTGAGTCAATTACGGGTGGACCTGGTTAGACACCTGCAAGGGCATTCTTATCATTTTTTGGTATATGTCAACGCTTAATTCCGGTGTCATGAGCTTAGACGATAGTAATGCAAATTATATGACTTTGTATTTGTTATATTGTCATATGCGGATGAATCTTGTGATTCATAAACTATTTCTATTTAAACAAAAACCTATCAAGGTACAATATTTATTTAGGAGAATTTAAACAATCTGTCACACCCCCAAATTCACTGCAGCGGAAGACTAGATTTGGGATGGTGACTTCATGGCGTGAAGTCACCATCCCAAATCTAGTCTTTCGCTGCAGTGAATTTGGAGGTGTGACAGATTGGTATCAGAGCACTTGGTTATAGAGAACTAGGTTGCATTAGTAACTCTAGACTATAACTGGCTCTTAATGACATATCAGAATAGCATACGTACTATCTATTACTATTTACCTCCTAAGTTAACAACTATTTGGCACGATATCATTAAATAACTAAATCACCACTTGGTCCGTCATGGAAAACATGTTACATTATACTACACATTAACATCCACCATTTTGGAATGACACATCCTATGGATTACGCATTTATACCATCTTAGTGCAATGAAACTACCATAACTCTCACTGAATGATTAACCCTATAACCAATATTACACTGCAAAGAGTCACTCACATAATATTATGGATTTTATTAGTATTTACATCCTTACTATCTCATTTACAAGAATTACCTACATAAACATTTCGGGTACCTTTACTAATCACTCTCTTGTTACTTCACTACGCGAGGATTTTTATAGCAACCTTTGCGAAATGCATATACTACTATCTACGATGTCGAATAAGACACTTATAAAGTATATTCCGATATGTAATAAAATTCTACCAAACTAAGCATGTATTGCTACTCGAATACACCAAGTAATTGATCGAATTCAAATCGTTGGTTATTGGTATAGATATTTTTGAATATGAAAAACTAGAATCAACAAAATCATAATGGGGAGAAATTAAAAACACGCCCGGTAAGAGTAAGAGGCAATAGTCGCAATTAACAGTCAAAAACTACAGAAAGAAATTTAAGACATAAAGGTTCACACGAGCCCCTGAGTCAAGAATAATATGAACTCTACAGATATGTATCTATTGTCCAAAATCCTACCACACTTTCTAGTCACCGGCCTAGGTCTTAAAAATAAGTATCGACTAATAATAACGAAGAACCATCCTAAAAAGAACAAGAAACATATCAATGCTTGAATCCAACACTCCTAGACATACCCTCAAAAAATCCTTACCCTAAACTAGGGCGCATAACCATTCAAAGCATACAATGCATCTTATCTCAAAAATAGATGGCACCCATAAGGTAATCTCTATCCCAAATATGGAATATAAGAAGTAGAAACTCCATTATGTCGTATGCAGGGTGTATTCAAGAAATGTCTCAATCACTTTCCAGCAACGTGTCTGACAACTCCCTAGAGCAGGAAGCCGCCACAGGACCCTCCATCCCAACAAGACTTGACTCGTCAACCTCTCAAGCAATCTAATTACCTGAACTGGGATTAACTCTGACCCCTTCTACAGGGCATGAACTCTCTTATGAAATAAATAATCACAGTGTTCCTACACTAATATCACAAGCACCGTGGAAAAATCCCGAATAGAGAAGTAGATCAACCATCATCGCTCATTTTACCGCAGATGCGCACTACTTTTCTCATGACAGTAAAACACATCATCTGAAGACTCAAAACTCAACCTAAAAGATGTGACGGCCAGACTAGAGGACATAGAGGTAGAAATTGACACTTTTCGAGCAGATACCAAAGACAAAGAACTCATAATATCCAAATTACAAGATTCTCTCGCTGTTGCAGAGAATGAGATCTCATTATTACAGATAAGGGTAGATGATGCCGAGAACAGACATGCTGAGGATCATGAACAGATTCAGATAATTCTGGCCCGTCTAAGCCTATAAGCAAAACAGCCAGACTTGCCATAACATTGTATCCCTGTTTACGAACAGACACCTAAGCAGAGAAATTGACCAAAACTTGTACTTTACCTTCGTAAAATAATAAATGAAGTATCAATTCTGTCCTAAAAGCTTCTTGTTCTGAGTGCATTTACCCAATATAGGAGAAACCATATATTTAATATATTTTTTTCTTTTCATATGAAGAACATCTTAATACGCCAAAGAAATGACGCTATTGAAAATACTGCTTAGAAGTATACCCATGTGCTCAGGAAATGGAGATAGGGAAACTATTTCCGATAAACACTATGAAACTTGAAGGATCATCGTGCTTTAGACAAGAAACAGTAACCCCCACCAGATTCAATTATTTCTTGCACTATTCGACAGTTTGTCAGCCCGAAATTCTTTTCATTCACAATCAATGAACGCCTTTTCAATGAAAATGGAAATACAAAATGCATCTAAAGGCTTACTAGGTGATAACCTCGAATCATACCCAGATGCGAAGTGAGGTACATAGTAATATATGGTTATAACAGGAAGGATGAAGCGATAAAATACAACGCGAGATCCTATTCAAATAGATCCATAATATTTATGTTCATAATACAGCAAAATATAAAATATAGGAAATATAACAAAGATGTAAAATGCTAAAACGACAAATACATCACCGCGTGAAAAGAAACACATCGGGTAGACCAACAAAACAAGCGATGCGATGATTATGATCATGACGGGGGTGGAAATCTTAATTGGAAATCCCATGATGTTCGGTGTCTGATAGCTTCGAGGAAGAAGATGAAAAACTTGATATGGGGAAGTGGGCGATAATTTGAGATGAGGAGTGAGTAAAGTGAAATTTAAAAGATATAGAAAAAGGGGGCGGCGTAGTGGGTAGGAGTTGTGAGGAATATTGATTTAAAATATTCATGATGGACATAGTCATGACTAGCAAGAGCAATTACGATCAACTTACAACAAAAGTAATTATTCGGAATAACTTATACGCTGAGATTATAATTTTACGAACACATAGATAATACACGTCAACATATGAAACGATATACACGTAGTAAGATAAACACACAAAGTGGACAAAAACTTTCAAAGGACCACAGACATGGTAGCAAGTAGCGAAGAAATAATAAACCATAAATTGGCATATAACATAACATCATTCATCTGATGCTTGAAAGAGACGGCGATTTATATACACTACGGGTCTCAGTATCGATTATACTTACAATCACAAATAGATTACTAGAGGTGGATGAAAAAGGAGGATGTCAATGTAAACCTAAAGTATACATAGCCTGATCAACTATGTATAAGTTAGGTCGATAAGGATATGCTCAAAAGTAGTCGATATGTATATGTGGAATAACAAATTTGAAAGCATGCTCATTTATTCATTCATCACATTCAAGACAATGCCAAGAGCAACTACAAAAAAAAACTATGATGCGTCAAAGGTGCATCATAGGGATTTAACCCTACATAAACAAAACAAAGTTAAAGAGGAAACATTCGATGATCTTCCCCTAGAAGATTTGGAATCAGACTAACTAAATTACCCAAAGACAAAATGGTGATACAAAATGGTGATACAACCCGCTCGCCTACGGCAATTGCAGTTAAAGAGGAAGCTATTTTTTTAGAAAGCTTCTACGGCAATCGCCACAATGATGAGTGGCACAATAATCCCTAGTATTACGATTATGAACCGCTAATCCTCTTCTTGTAGGACACTCGCCAAATAACTGCCAACTACCACAACGAACACAATCGTAATCGTCGAAACGAGGTACGACATTCTAACCGATGGAGAGATGAAAATTTTAGTAAGAAAACTTATTTCGGGTTTTGACGAATGTGAGAATTTGTCGAATTATATATGTGGTGGAAATAATGGTTAGCCACTATTACTAGCCCTTAGAATTCCACTCTACATTTTCGTCTTTTCTTAACCCCTGTCTCGAATACAACGACGTGAATTCAGGACGAAAACTACTAACCTGGAAGGACTACGACACCCCGTGAAAAGTTTAAATCCTGTTTCAAACCTTAAAGTAAAGCTAACCACCGAAATTTTTTCGAATTTCTATTTAACCTCGAAAAGGAGTTAGACGAAGGAAGAAGAATGTAATACGGGTTAAGTTTTGGGAGTAAAAAAAAGGGTTACAAAATTGATAACACTATCAGTCAACCACTTTATGATACTGTAGAGAGACAGTAATCATGCTCTCTCAATTATCCAATTCAGAATTATCATGCAAACACTTTATGATACTGTACAGAGATAGTAGTCATGATCGCTCAATTATTCAATTCAAAAGGTATACTCAAGCACTTTATTATACGGTGGCAAGACAGCGGTCACGGAACAAAACTATTTTTTTTACTGTGATACTACAGAAGGCAAATGCATTCATTAGAACTTACTGGACTACTAACATAAAAACCGTTGTTTTACAAAGGTGAAAATACAAGTACATAGTTTAAGGCAATAATACTTTATTCAAGGCAGTACAACAACATGGTTACAACAGTTCTTAAATCATAAATCTGATGACTCGTACTCTGAGTCATACCTCACTATCCCAAATTCTAAAAAGAATTCATTATCTTCGGCTTGTTTTTGCCTAATTTTCTCCTCTTGTGCCTTTTTGTTCATGGCCTCTTCTTTCAACGTTTCTCTTAGAGCTTCTTCATCCATACGGAGTTGATGTAACTCTTTCTCAGTAAGAGAGCAATTAGCTTGTGATGACGAACAATCTATACCTTCGCGTGTACGGTAGGAGTACTTTTCCTGGAGCCAAGCCAACTTAGCACCCATTTGTTTCTCTAGCTGTGCCGCCTTTCCATACATAGAAAGATGCAGCTTGTGGTCCTTTTCAGAACTTTCTTTTAAGAGAGTGCCAATCAAAGCACGGCTCTCTTGAGAAATGTCATTGCATTTCTCATAGGCTTTTCTAAGAACGTTCCTGACAGCGCATGAATCTTCAAACTGAAAAGCTAAATTCAAAAAGCGCATCCTGACGACCCTTGTCTTCGTTAATTAATCTCTGCACCAAGGCTTCGAATTCGGAGTCGGTATAGGAAAGCGGACAGGCCATTTGAAATATATTTTTTTGTAGTGGGATTTAAGTTTGAAGATTTGAGAGAAATAAGGTAGTATTTATAAGACAAAAAAATAATAAATAAAATAAAATAAAGGGGAGCGAAATAATTTAAGATTTTTTTATTTACTTCAATGGATATATCCCCAATATTTTGTCGTATTGGCTCATCCCGATGACGAGACATTCATCTAGGGATACGTGAGGACCAGTTCAAGAGCGAATATCCTCACTTGTTCGCAAACCCACAATCTCCTACAACGCCTTGATTTCGGGACGAAATCTTCTAACCTGGGGAGACTGTGACACTCCGTAAAAATTTAGATTTCTCTTTTACCTTAAGTAAAACTATGTACAACGATATTTGTAAAATTTACCGTTAATCTCAAAAAGAGAATTATCCTATGAGCAACATGCATTACTTTGTGCTATAGGAAGCCTAAATAGCACGCGAATATTTCTATATCTACTTTTATGTCTAAAAATATATTTTAGAACTCGTAGTGGTAAAAACCATATTTATTTTACATTTGTAAAACGAAGTCATCTACTTATATTATTTTATGGAACCATCTATACTCAAATGAATACCCGTGACCAAATTCAAAAAGAAAATAATACAAGTAAGAACATCATCATGTAGATTCCTTACATGACTACCCTACCCATACCTATTCTTTCTCTTCTTTTCCAATTATTCAAAGCTACGTCTCATCACCCGATTCAAATTATAAAAGGATAAGAATAGTATATATTCTCAAATAGTGTTAGGAAGAAGTAATGATGGCAAATAGTATCAGGAAGTGTTACTATTGTAGTATTCTTCAATAGTGAGAGTGAATAATACCTCTTCACATGCAATTTGAAAGTCTCAGGAACCGAGCCAATACTACTTGTATAAATGAAATGCCATGCACTCTCCTTTCTAGCACAATTTATTCACAAAAACAAGTAGGAAGTAAGCACGCTTCGAGTTAGAGTTTTCGTTGGGTTCAAAGAGTAAAGAGACGTTGGGTTTTAAAGGATAGAAACAAGGAATGTTCGAGTTTTATTGTCACCATCACCTCTCCTCATCGTCTAGCAAACTTGGACCTCGGTAAGTCGCCCTTGTAAATTAACGTCTAACTTTATTCTGTCATTCACATTGTAGGCTAACGAGCGACGCAAATGAAACACGTCTAGCCTGGCGAGTTAGACGAGAGCCTCAGTTTGCATGACAAATACATGACATGCATGGTGCAACCCATGCATGATCCTTGTGTACGTACACATGCCGAGCTCTTGTAGGGCTTCACATGAAAATGGAGACATAGGCGTCGTCCTAAAATGAACTAGTGTAAAACATGTCATTAACGAAAACGAATAACGAACCAAGAAACTTTATAAAAACTTTAACTCAACACATGTATGTGATTATAAAATGTAGGCT
Source organism: Tanacetum coccineum (assembly GCA_026074375.1). Taxonomy (NCBI): domain Eukaryota; kingdom Viridiplantae; phylum Streptophyta; class Magnoliopsida; order Asterales; family Asteraceae; genus Tanacetum; species Tanacetum coccineum. The sequence continues at coordinate 36,976 of BQNB010030073.1, forward strand.
TCCTAGGGACGAGTAGACACTAGGTTATACGTGATTTACATAAGGTTGCTTATGTTGTAACCTCGACAAAACCCTACCTAGGCGCACCAGGAAGACGCTGGACAAGCCACAGTGGGCTGCTGCCATTGTTGCAGTTGTGGCTCGCTATTGGGTAGTCACAGACTCTACGGAACCTGAGCAAAGTATGCTCGTTGGTTTGTACCAAGACCTCAAGTACCTTGACACCGAGTTGCATCATGAGACGCACCACAATGCGCACAAGCAAGCCATAAAAGGCTGCTGCCATTGTCACAACTGTTAAGCCTGCAAAGGACGTAACAACAACCTTATGTCTCGGTGTTTAACTAGCTCGTAGCTAACCATATAAAATAGGATCATGCGGGGTAAAAGGGGAAAACCTAGTTATACATGTTTAGGTGCATATCGTGGGGAAAAAGAAACCACAATAGTGGTACCAACCCTACTGTTGGGCTCGACAGGAAACATAAAAAGAAATAGGAAGTAGGGGAACTCCGGGACCCCCGCACTTCAATCCCGCCGCATACATGTAATTGTTTTATAAAAACTTGGACACAAAGAATTATTGAAACATGCGTGGTTTTCGAGCTCTCGGGTCGTCCCAGCCGAGGTCAAAACGGGTGGGCAAATGCGTTAACGAAACAAGACTATTTCGAATAGGTAGAAAAGCTAAATAACATTTTTTTCGACGACCCCTTAGAATTGGTAACAAAAAAACCAAGCTTTTAACCGTGGTAAGTACATATAATTAACACGGCTTTATTATAATCTTATTTTACACTTTAAAAATATTCTAAAAACTTACTCGGGTTTAAACATAAAATTTATAAGATTTAAAACTTAAAATTTGAAATATAAAGGTTAAATAATGTTTGGAAAATTAAGGGATTAAAGGTGATAACCCGAATACTTGAGTATTAATTGTGAAATTTACTTGATTTAGAAGATAAAGGGACTAAAATCCGCTATTATGAAACTTAAGGGTATTAGATGTAAATAAATAAACTTTATAAATAAATTAAACGAGTCAAACGAACCGTAATATATATATATATATATAGATATATAGATATATATATATATATATATATATATTATATAGTATATTTTTATACCGATGTTGTAATTCTGCAACTTAATTGACGACTGCGGTTATAAATTAAAATAGGCGTGATAGGAAGATATATAAACTTAGTCACTTACAAATAATGCTTATATTTTCCTAAGATATAAATCGCATAAACTTGTAGATATAAGTTGCGACGCATAATGTTATCAAGTTATGTATATATACTCGTAGATGTAAAGTTGTGTATCATCCCTAGAGCCAACGGTTTAATTAACATTTTGAAAACATAAAACGTTATCTCATAAACGACAATACCCTTTGATGACCCACTTGCATAATTCCTTTCATACATTAAGTTTTTAGAATTGTCATAATTACTTAGGCGTTTGACCGAGTTACTATTTGGTGTGCATTGATCCATAATCAATTCCAGATGATTAACTGACAAGGTGAGTTTTCATAGCCCCTACTTTACTGTTTTAAATAAACTTTTGGGGTGAGAACATTGCTTATTTTTAACAGTTGAACACAAGTACATTATTTGATTTACTATTGGGTCTAAGTCCCTATTCAACCCAACTTGCTATATTGCCCAATTTATCATGAACCGTTAATTACTCGTAAGCGCGATTGTTACGAATAGATCTACCGGGATTGACATCCCTGTTTGTCTTGGACTGACATTAGTCAAGCAAACACAGTTTCATTTGAGTCAGTTACGGATGTCGCAGGTTGGACATTGATGGCGCCTTATCTTCGTTGATACGTGTAAAGCCTTCTGGTGTCATGAGCTTAGACAATAGTAAATACTTTTCATTGTGATATATAGGATTACTATATTTCATGCTATGGTTATAAATCTTGTGGTTCATCCTTATCATTAAACAACAAAACCTATGAACTCACCAACTTTATGTTGATACTTTAGCAATGTCTTTCTCAGGTGATCTACCTTATAGAATATATGGTGTTTGCATTGGTATATTGGCATGTAGAGGTCTATCTCTCGTATCAAGTCCTCTTCACGCCATGAAGTCACCATCCCAAATCCAGTCTTCTGCTGTTGTGAATTTTGGGGGTGTGACAGCATAGGTTTGACTTAGATTAGATTAACTTAGATTAGATAACCAAAATATACATAAATTGAGAGATTTAACCTCGCTTCAAGTGTTCGACACCCTCCTTACCGCAAAACTACTACCGATCGGGTACACTGCACGTTAAAGTATTGTTTTTAGGTATAGTCGACATAAAATAAATAGTAAAACTTGATACATAAAATACATACTCACAATGACACATCAAGTTTTTGGCGCCGTTGCCGGGGAGTGAAGTTGTTTAATTCTTATTTATTAGTGTTTTAGTTTAGTTTAGTTAATTTGATATTTGTGTGTTGTTTTTCCTGCATTGTTTATTTTTGGCAATAATATATGTTTTTATACATAATTACAATTTGATGTAATATTCTGAGTCGAATACTGAATACGGCGTATAATTTTTTTTCAAACCAATATAGCGTATTCGACTCTATCATCAATACGGCGTATTCAGTTCACTTAATTACGGCGTATTAAGCTATTTGACAATTTTCTTTCCTAGCAAATTTATTACAGGTCATAATGGATGACCCCAACATTACTATGGAGGAGTTTAGGCTTTTTGAGGAAGAAAAAAAGCTGTAGGCGTGGTAAGTGTATATAAATGGGGAAATGCTACGTATGGTAAGATTGGATTATTGAAGGACGTTCACGACCTCAGATTGTTTGAAACTAAATTACCAGACTATTGCTCTTTAACGACACGTTAACATCTGAAGCAGCAGTCTCATGTGAGCCTACGACAAGTTCTCTTAACAACGATGAAATCGACTTTAGAATATCGTTTGACGAATCCGGCGATGGAGATTGCACGGTAATTTTCGATAAAAATTCATTTTCCTATAAAATAATTTCTGTGAACGATTTAAAAACGGATTCGGAAAATGATAATGATAAAGTCAATATGCCTTTGCTTCCATCACCCAAGCCTATGGTCAGTTGTTTTGATGATTTAGACTTCTTTAAAGATTTTGAGAATAAATTTCCAGCCATTGTTTACAATGATGCTCTAATGTCTAAATTAGATTTCTTAACTGAACCTACTGTAAGTCCTCAACATATGGATGGATTTAATTTGAAAGATGAAACATCATTGTCCGAATGTGATGAAGAGGAACAAAACATTTTATACTTTAATGATCTATTTTCTTTTAACGTAATTTATCCCGATGATTCAAAATCGGATGAGGACAATGATGATGATAAAATCAATATTGAACACTCTTCGAGGGATTTATCTGTCAAACCATTACCTGATGTGATATATACCGATGATGGTGCCTATGCACATGGGTCAAATAAGCTTTTAGAAACAAGTCATGATACATCTAACAAAATTTTCAAAACTGAAACTTTTGTCAAGGAATTAAATTTTAATATCGTGACTTGTAATTTTCTCAACAAAGGGATGCCATTCATTTTTCTAATTAAGAATTTGTGTGCCATTTGGCATCCCGTTCGACCCTAAATTGTTTTATAAGGATGAGATTAAATTAGGGCAAGTCTAACTTAAAGACTTTTCTGTAAACAAAAGTGCTTGCCGGGAGAAAATCCGGAATGTATTTTCAATTTTTTTTATCGAGTTTGTCTTCCCAGACTATCTATACGGCGTATCCAAACCCATGGATACAGCGTATTGACTATATGGACGTTATCCAATCTTTATTTTTAGCACAATCTATACGACGTATTCATTAAATGAATACGGCGTATACATGTATCAATACGACGTATTTTGGGGTATGGATATGGCGTATCGACTTCATGTACAGTTTTAGGTATTTATTTCGAGTCTAACCAACGAACACACGGAGATAGAATTGCATTTGTTTTCTGAGAATTTACACAGGACCTCAAGGGAAATTGACGAATGTTAGTAGAGTGTTTATAAATCTAGAGATCTTGAAGTGTTGGAGTCTTAAAACTTCAAGGCGACTGTTCAAACACAATTTGCTAATAACTCAACAAGGGAGAATCTACCGAGCAATATCAATGGAGTTTCTCATTCTAATTCTTTTTAATTCTTGCATTTAATGTTTTATCTATACAACGAAGACGTTGTATAATTCAAGTGGGGGGATGGAATTAGAATGTTTACTTGTCCTATTTTTCACACTAAAATGCTTAAATTTAAAAAAATTTCCAGCATACTTTTGTGAAATTACTTGATACATAACCTGCACACAATAACCCTTGTTAGATTTTTGAGGGAGATTTACGCCCTTACCCCTTCAGTTTCTAAATGTGTACCCAAATTCCAAAAATATAAGTGTGCCAGTGTGTTGTAGACTCTTTAGTACGTGGCTTGATTATATCTATTCGAGTACCGCAGTGATATGTTACTATGGTTAGTGGCAGTAACTTGTAAATTGGTAAATTAGGATACACCCAAATCGCCTTTACATGTTGCTTCTTAACTAACTATACTGGTTAGTTAACCGCGTATAAACCCTTTGTTTACTCTCACTTTAAGAGTAAGATACCCCTAGAACTCCGAGTATGAGCAATCCTTTATGAATTACACCAATTATTTGTTTCGTTACACCTTTACACCTTAGCCTACCTTGTTAGATTAAGTTTATTTTACAGTTGCTAGTTACTTAAAGTGTAAAGTTTGTATTGTAGGTGCTGAATAAAATGAATATCATATAATCAAATATAAAATGCATCGGAACAAGCACCTATCAATGGATCCATAGAGTCATATGATCAATCAAAGTAAAAACAAGAAAAGTAATACCTTTGTAGTGTGATCGTTAGAATCAAAGAACAACCTTCTTTTGTACACGATCTATCAAAGAAACTAAGTGACCAAATTAGATCACCTCTATGATGTATCCACACTACACTTCACCATATACCAATCGGATGCTAGTCCTTAAACGCGTAACCTTGGAATACACCTTGAATAAGCTCAATTCAAGTATTAGATCAAGAAAAACCCAAACCCTAGGTTGTATTCTCTTATTAATTTCGTTCCAAGTCAAGGAGGAAAGAAGGAGAGGTTTTGGTCTGCACATAGAAATAAGAAAATTAGTTCCCTTTGGGGACCCAAGCCATTACTGACTTGGATCTGCCTCGTGCATCAATGTAGTTATATTCGTTGAAGACAAGTGATGCACCATTAGGTCCGGTAGGTCTCCAAACATAACATGCTGAGGGCTTAGCAGCATTGACCCATTTACCCTAACAGTATTAACTGTTGTTGTATATGCCCTAGCAATATTAACTACTATGGGCCTAACAGTGTTAACCTTTTGATTAAAGTACCTGTTAGTTAATACTAGTTTCTTATAAAATGGCCTCTAAACAGTTGATTGTGCTTGTTTAGAAAACGGTGACATTGATTTAGCATGATTAACTATTGGATTGGGGTGAGCAGTACAAACAGACCTAACAGTACTAAGTGATTTTAGGCCTGATTTTAGCAAGACTGCTCTTGAAGTCATATTTATAACACCCTGTGTTTTCAAGTCATTGACGACATCAATAAATTCACAAAGTACCTTTTTAGAATTGTACGGGTTTGCTTAAAATTGTAAACGTTAAGTTAAATCGCGTACGCCAAAAATTAGCGTTCAATGTAAACGGGCATCAAACAATTAAATGTTTACATCAAGCAAGGGTTATATAATTATTTTGAGGATAATTATTAACTTTGTTCATTTTATTTTTATCGGATACGTAAAGTGTATACGTTTCGCGATAAATTGCGTTTAGGCACTCCCGGAACCGCAAAAACTTTTCTACGCTTCAACAAATACCCACGTTTATACCCAATACCCAAAATTTACTCAATATTATCATACATATGTATCTAAAACCGGATTCAAAGAGAAAAGAACAAGAAATGCAAGTTGAGAACACATTTCCATGTTTTCATGGGATGTTCTCAACTATTTGAGGACATACACCATCCCTACCATGCCTTGACCAAAGAATAAGACCTTGGCCATCCCTAGGACTTGCTTTATGTTCCCTTGACCAATTATACATCTTATATACATACACATAGCTAGCAAGTAACTCCTACACACTTTACACTTAGATAAAATTCACAAAACACTCTCTTTTTGCCTTATAGAGCTCACGGCTCAATACCACCTCCCAACCAAACCCATACAAATTTTTCTACAATCCATACACTTCTATATACACATATTCTAAGATGTACTAAGGCATTTGCAAGCATTGGTTAACCATATTCAAGTAATAATCAAGAAAAAGGAAGCTAGGGTTTAGTGAAGGAAAGCTAGGGTTTATTAAGTGCAAGCTTGGTTTTTGTGGCTAAACAAGGGTTTAGTACTTGTACATCATCATCATCATTCTTCTTAAGGTCCATTTAAACTCTTTATGTTGCTATAACTTTCATTATTATGCATATGATATTTCTATTTAGCTTAAATCACCATTTAGGTTTTATTCATGAAAATGAAGTATATACTTGAAATGATCATTTTACACACTTATATACATGTGGTGTTATTACTTACATTATGTTAAAAAGGATGAGAAAATGTTGTATCATATTGTTTTGGTGTAAACATGATTATGGATTAATTAGGGTTTTCATAACTTCATAATATGTTTCAACTTAAAGAAATACATAAGACATGTTAATATTGATTATGGACTTTTAATCATGTTAATAGAACACTAAAATAAGGTCATATGGAAAGAAATACACTTGTACACATTTGGTTATGTATAAAAATGATTATTTACAAAACTAGTAAATTAGAGATTTCTTAAGTAAAGTTATGATTTTAAGTATTATCATGAATTAGTTAACCTTGGTAACTTGGACACATAAGGACTATTATGGACAAGTAAGTGATAATATAAGGATGATATATAATATACAAGATATATGAGACTTGTGGTAAAATACAAAAGTGGTAAAGTATAAAGAAAAGATCGAATAAGATCATAATATGGACTTAAACTAACAAGCATAAACATTCTGTTCCCAAATTCGGATTTTTACATGTTTATTTATATTTTATAAGATATACATTTCCGACGATTCCGAAAGTAATGTAACTTGATAAACGGATTGAATAACGAAAAACGTTACGTTAAAAAACGAGTTATAGCGTTAATAAACGAAGCCGTAAGGAATTTTATAAAAACTTGTTATAAAATTATAAAACAGCAAGGGTTAGTATTTTTAACAAATAATACATATTTTTAGGATTCCAAAATGATAAGAATCGTAATTTTTCAATTAATAACGAACGAGTTATGAATTTCGCAAGTTTACGACAAATAATACTTTTATAAAACTATTTTTATAAAAGTTACTATTCATGACAGAAAGTTATATTTTTGTTAAACATCCATAAAAATTATAGAACTTTCAATATACGAGAACGTCCTCGAAAAGAAAATCGTTAAAAACGGAAGATATAAACGAATAAATAAGTCTATTTACGGGTTTTACGACGACAAATACGAAATATACGAAACTCCCGTCTGTCACTTGAAGTAAAAGTTAACTGTTCATCTATGAGGTAATATTTATGAAAATGTCCAAAATAATCGATAACCCGTTCTATAATACGAAAAGATGGACATAAGAACGCGAGATAGGGCTTAAACGGAATGTTACGCCGAGTTTTACTAATCGGTACTTATAAACGTTTTAATTATTAAACACAATTTTTCCAATACATTTGTTGGTGATTGAGACCTATACTAGAATCATTTGTGGTTATCAAGTAAGTCTTTTTTACTAGAGAGTTCATAATGATGGCCTCTTGGATGGGTTTCGACGAGTTGTTGGATTTACGATTTAAAGTGTCCTAATCTCCCTCGAACGTCAATATTGTACATGACCTCTTTAATTATGATAGCACGAAAGATTGTACATGTTAAAAACTCTTTAGATTATTTCAATGTTGTTAGACTAAGTTACTCAGTACTTACCGACCTTAATTAAATTATGTTGATTTGATCAATTCGGCGTTGGTCGCTTTATTTGTGATACTCTTGCTTTACTCACTCAAGCGTGAGTCATGCCCCACATTTTACATTGCTTTTGTTTTACAAGTTTTTGGGGGAAAGACATGCAATTGCCTTTACAATTGGACACAATGTGGTAAGTTTCATGTTAAGATTATCGTGTTGCCTAAGTATGCGATTAACACATATCTGAGCCCTATATTCATGAATGGTAACTTGTTCGAGCGCGAATGTTTATTAATTGATATTTTGGGTTTGACAACCTCGTTTCGGGGTGTGACTTAGCTTTTCACTCTAGACTAACGAACGTATACTCCATGTCGAATAAAGGAGTTGCGGGTTAGAACATCATTACAGGGCAATGTAGGCACAATATTTTGGTTATTCTTACTGTCATAGCTTCAGTGTCATGAGTTAGAGCACGTAATTACATTTATATGATATCTAGCATCTGTTGCTTATCATACACTTGGGGAAATCTTGTGGGCTTACAATATTATGATTTTTCCAAACCTATGAATTCACAACAATTGTTGACGTTTTAAAGCAATGTTTTTTAGGGGATCAATTAGACACAAGGTACTTGCGATGGATCACATTGTGGTTTTGATTTGTGATGTCTTGCATTAAAGATTTTGTTCGCATTTCATTTTGTTAATGTAATGGGGGAGGAAAATCTTTGTATTTTGTTTTAGTGGAAACAAGTTAAGACTTCGGGCTTTATGTAACGCAAATAGTTGTTGATAAAATTCCATAATGTATATAGTTTTCAAACGGATTCTTTTTGGTGTTCTATATACTCGTCTTGTGTTGTTGATCCATAATGTACACTGCCTACGGGAATCATTATTCCGCTGCGACCCAATTTGGGGGTGTTACATCATTTATCCCACGATATTAACCCATTTTGTATAGTTATTGCAAAGAATTGTTACTTAATCGTTTATATTTGAGAATTGCAGTAATTATGGAGTAATTGGTAAAACTTAGCAAAAGGCGCGCATTCTGGAGCTTAAATGAAGATATTTTGAAGATTACTGTTCTGAAGACCAATACGCTGTATCCATCAAGGAAGATACGGCGTATCCGTGCCTGCACTCACCAAAGACCACAAAACGTGGTCCCTACTCCAAGAAACCCCCAATACTCCGTATCCAATACATGGATATGCCGTATCTAACCGACTTCCAGACCTTATAAATAGAAAACTCAAAAACGAGTTTTAAGTGTGCTAAATCATATTCTCGATACCTAAACCACAGAAGTCGATTTTCAGAGGAGAAAAAGAGCAGAAGAAGTCGAGCAACGTATTCAAGTAATAGGAGACTATCACATGTACGTCCATATACTTTTGTAAACGTTCAGTTTTTGGTATCATTTACTTAACTCGGTTAGTTTTACATTGGCTAAATTATTTACTCTTGTATTTATTTGACGTTTGATGGCTAATACTTCGGGTATTGCCTATTATTATGAAAGCTCTGAAATGTTTTGTATTTGTTTATATCAATTTCTTGATTTATCATTGATGTGTTCGTTTTGTGTTATCAATTTATTATTTTTTACGGCATTTTGTATCGCGACCTATCATTCCACTGGATCTAGCAAGTAGACCAAGCGGATCTAGAGTTCGGGGATAAGCTTCCATTTTAGTAATTTTACTACATCTAGCATAATAGTTACCAGTATTGTCCTTCTAATGTTTTTAGTTGTGCGTGTGTCTAGGATACGCTTCGGGGCATTTTTTCTTACACTTTTAATTGGATTATTGTGTTGGTGGTTAGTGATTTGTGACTTGACTAAGCATGGCCGGTAGGACAAGCGGGTTAATGTGGTTATTGGTAACTAGGATTAATTTCAACACAAATAACAAACGTTCTGATCATTGGATAGTATTGTTGGGACAAGTGGACTACTGGTTACAGTATTAAACATTTAAGCCGGCGTCACTATAGTAGTGGTTTTTTAGTTAAAGTCTCTATCATAGATAGGGTTTGCCAGGATCACCATTTGTCGTTTAAATACCTATGAGATAGTAGTTTATAATCAGCAAAGTAAGGAGTCGCGTTTTTGTGGCAATGCTATGCTTTATTTGTGACAGATTTAATGTGTCTTAGGTCTTAGGATGATTGGGTTAACGCCTTTCGTCTTTATGAAATGACTATGTCCAACCTGAGAGAAGTAAATCATTGTCACTAAATAAACATAAACAACATTCTAATACGGATTAATAATGGTTACTACAGTTTGAGTTTTTTCTTTATAAGGTACGATGCTCTTTATCTTTTGTCTATTACGCTTACATGTGGGTAACAGTGTTGTCTTGAAATTGATTGTAGTCTCCACTAGCCAAATACCATTCTAGTCTATCACGGCTGAAAACCCCCCTTTCCCCGTTTGGAATTTTAGGATTTAGACTACATAGGTTTAAATTGGAATTTTAGAATAGAATTTTAACTCATAGATTATATAAACCTAAGGTATTAATTAAAATGATCAGATTTAACATCGCTCTCATGTGATCGACACCCTTCCTTACCATGAATTATACTAATCGGGTTATACTGGCCCGTTTTTTTAAATCAAGTGATAGTATTTGGTTGATTTGGCCTAAATATAAATCTTTTTAAAACTTGAATCAATAAAAAAATACACCAACAACGACACATAGGTTCATTACACCTGAGGTTGTTTGTATAGAGTCTAACCTTGTCATTTTGGGTATCCCAAATCAGATTTATTTTCCACACAAACTGATGTGTGTTCCAACTCAGGTTTGACAAAGCATTCTTAATACTTTTGATTAACATATTTTGTGAGAGCTTTTCATCCAAAGCTCCAACTGACTACAAGTTTTGAAGCCTATAAAGGTCTTGATCAAGCATCTTCTGAGCATAGAGCAAGTGAAGTTTTCATATTGCTTCTTTGAGAGATTTCTTTTTGAGTCTTCTTAGTAGCTCCATTTCCCACACAAATTGTTTTCTATAGTTCCGAGCAAAACAGCTTAGCATCCTTTATAGAGTTAAACTTTAACTGATGTTCATTAGGAATGCCCATCATTAAAGTACTTCTAGCCTTCACTTCTAATCTTCTTTAAACCTTATCTTCAGCAGATGTAATAGGCATCATTGTTGTAACACCTTACATAACTTGTGTTTTTGGCAACGTTGCATCATTCTCTATGGCTTCCCACCATGCATAGTCTATCATCTGGATGTATTGTTCAATCCTCATCCTCCATAACTTAAACTCACCTGGTTTGAGCATAGGAACTTTGGATGCAGCCACCATGTGTGCAGAATCTTGATCCATGTATTCTAGCAAAGTTTCTCAAAGCAACAAGCTCTGATACCACTTATTGGTCCCACTTCAATAGATCAAATTCCTTAAGCTTGTATAAGGACTAGTTATATTAGATAAATCTAACACAACTATAGTAGAAACTTTGTTTGAGTGTTTTAAAGAATATGCGGAATCTAATCTTTAATATTAAGAAGAACTATCAATGAAACAGTAATTATATGAACATATAATTCAATAAACAAATGCTCTAATATTATTAATAATACGAATACTCTCAAAATATTAGGCTTACAAAGACCTTGAAGCTATGATAATTCTCTGAATGACTCGTATTGGTATATCTTGGTGTGGTACTCGTATATAAATCTCTATGCCCTAGGACCTCCTTTTATATATCAAGCAGTCCTAAACGGGTTACAATACTTTCCTAAGTAATCATAATCTTCTAAACAAATAACTTATACATATCTTTTACCAAAATATCTTATACAAATCACATAAGCAGTACTAACTAACTCAGCAGTACTAACTTCTTCACTAGCAGCATTAACTCCTTCAGTAACATTAACTTTGTACTAACAATAGTAACTTTTGTACTAGCAGTTGTAACTACTTAGCAGTTTTTCTTCTAAGTCTCTGAGCAGTCTTAACTTTCACTAGCAGTAGTAACTTCCTCTAGCAATAGTAACTTTGTATTGGCAATTGTAACTTCACCAACAGTCTTAAACACTTAGAATAATTTTCATTGAAATTCTCTAGCAGTACTAACTTTGATTAAGCAGCATTAACATCAATAAGAGCAGCAGTAATTCCAAACAGCATTAAGAAGCTTTTAATCCCAACAATCATCATTTTGGGTTTGTTTTGGGGATAACTCATGCCTTGGATAACATTCTTCCCAATCTCACTTTACTCCTTTTTTCAATCATACCTAAGGACTTCTATTCAATCTAATGGAGTATCCCTGGGTAGATCCCTCCAGTTCTTTCTAGATCATGGAACAAAATACTTAACCTTAAACGCCTTATATCTCCGTGATTAACAACAAGTTGGTCGGTCTTTGGGTATTTCCATTATGCGAGGACAGGAACACACTTATATTCAAAAGATCTTATCCGTTATTTAGGCATACTGATCACATTTTAATCATTATTCTCCCCTTTAAAAATTACGTATGGGTTGACAATTTTTGACTTATCAAGTGAATTAAAATACAAGTTAATGTATATTGATCCACTTGTAGAATGAACATCCACTTGTAGAATGAACGAGCATGGGAATATAAGGTAGCATGCCAAATGAACCACTTGTAGATAATTTTAAAGTTTATGCTCCTCCTCAAAAAATAGATTATAGTGAAAACTTGGAGCGGAAGATTGTTGAGCACACAATTTTGAAAGATTTTGAATATTTTTGTTGAAAATATCTTGAAAAATTATGCTCAACATTAAAAATGATGTGGAATTTATCTTATTTATTATCATTTCCTTAGAACTTCTCTTCAGCATTCAAAACTTTGAATGTTAATGTGACTTTGCTCAAGACCGAGAAGATATGAACTTCCCGTTGTTTAGGATAAATGTACATAAATGGACATTTTCCTTTCTTTGGAGACTGAGTCCTAAACTGACATTTACTTAGAAGTCATAGAGAAAATTTAAAGAGACATGTTTTGAAAACTTTTAGAAACTCTCACTCGAACTTCATTTATACACACGTGTCAATATGAAACAACATTTCTAGATGCGTAAATGTTATCTATTGTCAAGAGACATGTCGGAGAAGATTGTTTTTTGTATTTTTGAAAAAAATTCAATTTTGTATTTTGCTTTTATAGGTTTTATAATTTTATATTTTGTTTTCTGATAAATATATACAAAGACTTACTATGATTTTGCAATACATTCAAGCTCATGTGGAGACAAACTGCGCATACCAAGGAGACGAACCAAATAGTTAGACCTACCTACTAGAAGGGCGTTGGTGAAAAGGTCGGTCAATTGGTAGCGGACTGCGATGTGTTTGGTTTTTGAGTGTTGGACCGGGTTGCAGGATATGGCTTTGGCTGATTTTGAATCACAATAGATTGGAATCTTGTTAAAGTGAAAGCCATAATCCGTTAATTGTGTCCGCATCCAAATGACTTAGGCACATCAAGCGGATAGAGATACATATTCTGCTTCCATGATTGACAGCGCTGTACAGTCTTGTTTCTTCGAGGACCAGTCCACCAGCTTTTTGCCTAAGAATTGAGTTCCACCGGAAGTACGCATCTGAAAACCCAGTTAGTTCAAAACCAGAATCCTTCGTATACCAGACCCATATTGACAGTCCCCAAGAGGTAATGAAAGATCCTTTTAACCTCCTTGAGGTGCTTCTTGGTTTGCTGATTTTGGTACCGAGCACATAAACAAGTGGCATGTACAATGTCCGATCTACTTGACGTAAGATACATTAGGGCACCAATCATGCTTCAATATTTCGTTGCATCGACTAGAGTCCCATTCTTATTAAGATCAAGCATGTCTTTGATCTCTATTGGTGTACCAATGGGATCACAAGTTTCCATTCCATACTTTTTAAGGATTTCTAACACGTAGTTGGACTGGTTTATGAAGATGCCCCAAGGGGATTGGTTAACTTATAAACCAAAATGTCATTTCCTCCATCGTCAACATTTTGAAGCGACTTTTCATAAGGTCAGCAAATAATTGGGTATACCTAGGGTTTGTAGTACCAAAGATAATATCATCAACATAGACCTGTACCACTAAGATGTTGTCATCGAAGCGTCTTATAAACAGAGTTGGATCAATTGTAACACCCCCATTTTAATATATCTCAGCGGAAGGGTCATTTAGGGTGCTACGTCATAATATAACAACTCAAGCATAGAAAATGACTCGAAAAGAGACGTTTGTAAATACATTCATTCGAAATAAAAGTTTACATCATAGATCCTAAATTGTTTCATAATTCATACTACATTTTTACAAATCATCTTCGAATGACTTTGATTTTATGGGCCTTCAAAACATTTAGGTTTCCATAAGCGACAACCAAAATCTCCATCGCCGAATACCTTTAAGGACTTGAGATAAAACATGCTAAAAGTCAATAACAATGTTGAGTGAATCCATAGAGTTTATATATATATAAATAATAAAAATTTTCCAAACACAAGTATCATTTCTCAAAATTCATCAGGATATAACGATGTGGATCAGACAAAGTTATAGGGGGATTATTATAAGCCTCATGACATTGAACATTACCATATAATAAAATGCCCACTATACACCCTCGCTATGAGTGCATATTACTCTCTATACAACGCATCCGTGGTGTTATTTTCCCGACACGAGACGATAGCCAGTCATCACGGATTGGAGGTGGCGACCTCCAAATAGTACTATTTCATGTATAAGCGTCTACCATTACCCGGTAGTTAACAATTCATGATTTCCGTAGGTCTTTTATCTAGCGAGTTAAGCTAACTTATAATAATCAAAGCTACTAGCATACATTCGGGTCTCTTGTGTTCTATTTTTAAAAACAAGCATGTTATCCCCCTCGCGAGTTTATAAAAAAATTAAAGTATTAAAATGCGAGGCTATGAACTTACTTAGTGATGTCAGAAGAGAATAGCGATATGAATAAGAACTTCGGGAGTAGGCGCGTCAATCAACCAAGACCTATACAAATTATAACGGGTCTTAGGTTTCTAGTCGATAAAAATTAATGATAATTCATAAATTAAATGAGTATATGTATACATGTAGTTTATATGATGATCTTGCTCTTGAAATACAATTATTTCACACTTAAAGTTTTCTAGGTTTTTAACTTGTTTTTATTAGCCATTTTACTAGTATTGTCTAAATTAGTCCAAAAAGCGCAATAGGCCCATTAAGTAAACCCATTAAGTTATTATATTGATATTATTTCCCAAAGACCAGGTCCTAGCCCATTAGTAAGTTCCATGTGGATTGGGCATAAAGCTAAGTCTAATAAGTCCATTTTGTTTTATTGGGCCTAGTGGTCCAATAAGGCCTTATGGCCCATTTAAGCTTGTAAATGACTCTTGTTATAAAATTTCGGGTTCTCGAGGTCGGGATACTTTTATTATTAGTATGTTAGCATTTTAAAACTCCCAAGAAGTGGGTCCTACCACCTCGAGTTTTACTTACAAAAATCGCTTTACATAGTATAGTGTTCGGGTAATAGTAAATCTTGTATACTTTTATGTTTACAAAAATAGTCATAATTTATAAACCGTAAATGGTATAATTGATATATCTATATGCTTGGCTTTATTTTTAAGTCCACTTTACAGATTCAAACTCATTTTAGTACATCTTTTAGTTATATTTATACATATGGTTACTTTTATACATAAAGGTCACATTAACTTTTTGAACTGAAATTTCACTTTCACCATTTTTGATGCCATTTACAAACCATAAAGAGTTGGTTGACTATCCAATTGATTCGGAATCTACAAGATTTTATCTAAGTCTCATAGTATTCAATTTTTAACCAACTCAGTTCGTAAATATGACTTTTTACACAATCTGTACAGCAAGGACAGAATCAACTAGTTTTTGTGTTTTGATCATATCTCACTCATTATTTACTTTCTTGGAATCATCCAATTTGCCCAATATACATAAGAGATTTATCTATGACCTCATGTCATCAAATCAATCCTCAAACCTACTGAGTTTTATAGAATCTATTGTTCATTACAGCTCATAATTTTTATGATATTTTCACTTGTTTTAGATGACTATTTTTGCTATAATTAACCTAGATCTATACATGCATGGACATTTTTATTACTTGATCATCAAATATCATACATGTACATATACATTTGAAAATAAAAATAAAATGATAACAAAACTTATAAAGTTTTACCACAATAAAAATGATGATGATGATCTAATGATCAAAAATATACAAGACTTCAATCTTCAAACTTGATCTTCACCCAAAATAATTTTTGACCACTATTTTCTTTACCCAAATGAATTTATAAAATCCCTTATAATCTCAGCCCCAAAGTATATATAACCCTTCTTGAAAACCCTTTTAATCACCTCCAAAATACAATAACCATACTAGGAAATCATCTTAACTTGAGTGCTTAGTATTTGATCTTGAAATTTTTTATAGAATGTATGTTTATGATGGTGTTGGTGGTGTCACAAGGAGAGGGAGAGAGAGAGTCAAAATCAGATTTTGAGTTGAAAATATGAGATATGTGTGTGTTTTAGGTCAACATAAGCTTTATGTATAAGCTTAGATACAATGCCAAGTGTCTAGGTGTGGGATGAGGCTTAATACCAAGGGGACACTTGTCTCTTTGGTTTTGCCGCCCCTATAGGGTGTGATATTAGTGGGATAAGTTTAAAAACTTGTGCCACATTTTGTAAATGCGGGTATTATCAAAGTCCGATATTTAAAAAGGTACGCTACATAAAGGTTTTACGTAAAATACGAAAAATGCGCGTAACACAAAAAATAAAAACGAATGTGATAAAATTATTTCTATGGCATTTTGAAAATATAAGCGTCGATGCTTAACATAGAATTCGCCGGTTCCTTGTAAATGTCACAGAAATTACAAATGTAAGTCCTAATTTTCCCGGTTAGTCGTAAGTTCATATCTCAACATAAAAATAGAAAATATAACTAATACTCGAGAATAAAATAACAACCTAAAATTGACGGATTGTCATAGCATTTCCCCCTAAAAAGGATCTTCGTCCCTGAAGATCAATTCATCTTGTTTCTCGCTTCTTATTAAAGTCAAAGAGATGAGGATATTTCTTCCACGTTTGATCCTCCTGTTCCCAAGTATATTCCGGTCCACGACTAGAGTTCCATCGAACTTTAACTATAGGAATCTGACTTTTCTTAAGTTGTTTCACTTCTTTATCCATGATTTCAATAGGTTCTTCGATGAAATGCAACTTCTCGTCGATTCTTACTTCATTAAGAGGAATAATAAGATCTTTATCCGATAAACTTTTCTTCAAGTTTGAAACATGGAATGTATTGTGTATTCCTTGAAGCTCTCGGGGTAATTCCAGTTTATATGTAACTGGACCCACTCTTGATAAAATCTTGAATTGCCTAATATAATAGGGACTTAATTTCCCACGTTTTCCAAATTGAACAAGACCTTTCCACGGTGATACTTTTAGCATAACTTTATCACCTACTTCGAACTCCAAAGGTTTACATCTCACATCCGCATAACTTTTCTATCTGCTACGAGCAGCCAATAATTGGTTCTTGATTTGCATAATCATCTCTTTTGTTTCGCGAATCATTTCTGGTCCCGTGAGTTGGGCATCTCCAACCTCACTCCAACATACAGGTGATCTACATTTCCTTCCATATATAGCTTCGAAAGGTGCGGCTTTAATACTAGCGTGATAACTATTATTGTATGAAAATACAACCAAAGGTAAGTGCTTAGCCCAGCTACTACCAAAGTCGATCACGCAAGCACGCAACATGTCCTCCAATGTCGGTATCGTTCTTTCAGTCTGACCATCAGTTTTAGGATGGTAAGCAGTGCTCATATCTAAATTCGTTCCCAATGACTTTTGAAGAGATCTCTAAAACTTGGATGTGAAACAAGGGTCTTGGTCTAAAATAATTGACACAGGTACCCCGTGCCTACAAACAATATCCTTCAAATACAATCGAGTAAGCTTCTCCATTTTATACTTCTCATTCATCGGAATAAAGTGAGCAGATTTAGTCAATC
>BQNB010030074.1:0-55209 GCA_026074375.1 Tanacetum coccineum
GTTATTTAGTGATAATAAGGATTTGGCTCGCCATATGTAATCACACTTATTCCATGTTTCATCCACACCAAAACTCGCATCATATCCCCATATTTTGCTTCTTTAAATTTTTATCTAGTGCTTACGCCCCATCGGTCATGTTTATGTGTCTTGTACAAGCATATGGTAGCTATCTAGATTATGTCTATGCAAAATGAGTGATCTTACAAACAGAATCCCTATCGAGTGACTTTGTGTGAATCTAAAAATATATCCCTTTTGTGAGGTGCTTTCATTAAATGTTTATGCCTGAAAAGTAATATACTTGATAAACATTTGTAAAAATTATATGATTGATTTTATCTCCACGTACACGAAACATGTATCTTGTTTCTCGCTTTGATTACTTGAGGGCAAGCAATAGCTAAGTGTGGAGGGATTTGATAACGTCTTAATTATACATATTTTCGGTGACGTTATTGTATATATTGTTAGCATTTCTCGTGAACTTTTGATACTTAATTGCATGAAATACGTGCAGGTTTACTTGAAGATAGTTCGAGCATAGATCGTAAAAGATACAAGTGTTTATGTTGAAAGAAATTCAAGCTAAATGAAGAATACAAAATAAGTCCAAGTCCAAGCCTAAGTGTGGCGGTTTTACCAAATTATGCGCCACACTTCTACCATGAAGTCAATCCCTCATCGAGCTGAAGTGCGCTGGTCTTTCTCAGCTTGTGCAGTGTACTTTCCTCGCAATTATGAACCTTTGGGGTTAAGTATACCCAAAGTGCGCCGCACTTTCTTAGAAGTACGCCGCACTTTGTCCCTCGCTCAGCCTATAAATAGAGGCAATGCCTCAGCCACTTACAAATAACTTAACACAACAACTTGATATCCAATCACAGTCATCAATCATCACTTTTAGGATGAATTTTCCCACAGGAAGAACACTACGAAAGCAGGGGTATAACCGGGTTGAATAAAAGTAATAATATAGGTTCGGGTATTGCATCGTGGGCTACTTGTGATACTTGTGTAATCCTTTGACTCATCTAAGATTAGTATGTATTTCATTTACTCTTATTCTAAATCTATTATCATGAATTACATAGCTATGAGAGGTTAAACCTCTTGTGACTACTTGGATATGTTTATATACTAAAGTGGCATTTGGTTTTTGATATGATCTCGTTAATCTCTTGTTTACGTTGAAATCCTAGTGTGCTTGATCTTATAAGCTTTATTTATCAATCTTGATTGTATATGCATGATGGTATAGGTCGAAAGACCTGTTTTGTATTATACGGTTTTAAGAGCTTGTCAATGAATTCTTATCATTTGGTTGGAGGAATCCACTTATGTTAATTGATAAAGGAAATAGATTTTGTGTAGTAGTGACTTGGCTAATTGGTGGAAACACTTTTGCTTGGTCAATCAAATGTAAGTCTTGGGTTCAAACGGGTAATTTGTGAAAATGCTCTTTTGACAAAAATAGCTTTTTGTGAATTATAAACAAACTAAGATCATTTTAATCACCATTGTTAATGAATTATTGATACAATCCAAGTAGTCATGTTTACTTATTATTGAATTTTCTTATTTGCTATTTTCTTAAAAAGTGTTTTATATCGGTTTTGAATACTAAGTTTTATAGAACATAAACAAGTCCCTATGAACTACTTAGTCCTTTCTTAAACAATTATACTACATGCATGGGTTATATGTGACAACCCACATTTTCAAGTCATTTTACGTCAATAAATATTCAACTATTTACTTTAGACTTTTACACATTTACTTTAGATTTCAACCGTTAAGTTAAATCACGAAAACTAAAAATCAACAATCAACATAAACCGACATCAAACAAATAAAAGTTTACGCCAAATAAGTGTTATATAATTATTACGAAGATAATTTATAACTTTTCATATTTTATTTTATACTTTACGTAAAACGTTTACGTTTCGCATTTTGGAACCTTTTTTCATGCATGCAAACCATTCTACCTCTCTACACTAAACCAAATACCTACAATTATACTCAATACCCAAAAATTATATAAATTCTTACACATAAACAACCATGACCGGTTACAAGTTATACAAACACAAAACAATTATCAGATTTTGCTTTTAGAATAACCATGTGCATACTTACCAACTAATACTAACTTTCTTACACACACCTTACCAATCCCTTACAAACTCTTACACAAAGCAAACCGTCCCATTTTTTTCTTACATATCTCATGCTTACACCATTTCTTTCTTCCTTGATTCATGGATTTGTGTAAGACTTTGTTCCTAGATATGTTGTATATAAATGGACTTGAGGTCTTAACACTTCATTCTCACAATAACAAAAACACGAAATCTCTCTATCTCTTCTCTTTGAGGTCCGATCAAGAAGCAAAGAACAAGAAACATTGGTTTAGAATTTTCTAAGCAAGATTTACAAGTGTATTCAAGGGTGTAGGTTAGCATCAAACAAAAGGGGTTTGAATTAGGGTTTTGATTGTGTTCGTCATCATCTTTATACACTCAAGGTCCATACAAAAATCTCTACACTTTCATTCTACTTATTTTCATATATACATCTTGATTATTTAGTTAAATCACCACTTACTTTATATTTTATTAAGATTTACAAGAAAATCAAGATTTATGCATAAACAAGTAAATACATATACATGATGAAAATGAGTTACAAATATGTTAAAAGGTGAGAAAATAGTTATTTTGGTATACAACATAGTTTAGATAAGTTATTTAACAACTTGATAATTTATTTGTTAATATAAAAGTTTTGTAAGTTAAATATTGTTCTTGTCATTTTTAATTATGAAATGGAAGAAAAATAGACGGATCTAAATCATTGGACATTATTTATACAAAAGATGTTGTAATGGTAAATTTAGTGGACTTGCATAAAAATGTGTAGTAAAAATTATATAGTAAAAGTATATATATACTATTTCGGACAATTGGTATTTTCTGGATTGACACGGACTTCAAGACAAAATTGAACTTTTATATATGACAGTACGTCTTAAGGTGATTCCGCACATATAAAGAACTCGAAAAACAGACGTAAACCGAAGATATGACATTTTGAAGTTTACCGATACTGAAATAAAATTGACAGCTTTTATAAACTTTTACCTACTGATCAGAATTTAAACCGAGTTTTTGAGGACTTTCGGGTCCGAACCGGCTTATGTATAAAACTAGAATGTTGTTCGAAATGATATTTTACTATAAGTAGGCGAGTTTCGAGGTCTAATATAAAAACTGAGAAAATCTTCATAGAAACTAGGTAACTTTTATATAAAATTTCCTGCACACTTTTTAAATACATACAAAACTGTTTGGAAATAAAAATGGTGTTTACAAGTGTTTCGGGTCCGTTTGAACTATAAAAACCTTAAGAAATAATATAGTATCATCTATATAATATTTATACACGTTTTAAACTTTATAAATATTATTTTATAAACTTATCGAACTATATATTAAATCTCGTTATAGAAATAATAAAAATAGTAAATCGAGCGTTATCGACAATAATTATTTATCGGACAAATGTAATATTTTACAAGTACATATACATAAACATTAAATGACGAACTTAACGTAAAAGCTATTTCGATTTATTAAAGTTAAACAAAACTATTAGGTGGTGATATAACGATATAAAATACATCGTCTCAATTTATTTCGATTACATTATTCTCATCCGACCTATAAATATATTAGGTTGCATTTCAGTTATTTGTGACGTCATTCATTGTTGATTTATTCTAAATAAATTCCATAACTTGAGGTGAGTTTCATGGCCTCTATTTTACTTCCTTTTAGCTCTTTTGGGGGAGAATACATGCGTACTTACAAAATCGTATACATACTTGTTTTCATAGCGTACTTACAAACTCGTTTACATACTTGTTTTCATAGCGTACTTACAAACTCGTTTACATACTCGTTTTCATAACTTGTTTACAAACTCATTTACATACTTGTTTTCATAGCGTACTTACAAACTCGTTTACATAACTTGTTTACAAACTCGTTTACATGTTTGATTCCAAACTTATTTACAAAACTCGATGCGAGATACATTGCTCATTTTATAATTGAACACAAGTATAATACTTTTCAATTCTTATAGTGATTACGTAGCGTGCCTAAGTAGCGATAACCCACTATGACCACTATCATGAACTGTTAATTACTTTGTGTAAGCATGTGTATTATAAATAGATCTATTTGGGATTGACATCCCCGTTCGGGTGAGTAGCACTCACTAGGTTTGGCAGACCGAACTAACGGATGTATAGCATGTCAGATTTAGATGTTACGGGTTGAAATCTACACGGGTATAATTTTTTGCATTAATTTTCACACATACAAGTCGTAGCTTCAGTGTCATGAGCTTAGTACAGTCGTAATTACATTTTTTGATATTGTATGTGTTACATTATTACACACTTGAAATCTTGTGGTCCACACTACTTTGTTGAACATTACTGATTACTAAATACTTTTCTTTTCATGGTACTGTGAGTAAAACAGTAGACACTAAACTCTTTTGGTCCTACATTGACATTTACATAGATCTATGAACTCACCAACTTTATGTTGACACTTTTAAGCATGTATTTCTCAAGTAAATAAGATGCTTGAAGCAATTGGTGTGCATTTGAGTCGAAATTTTACAAGATTACATTCATGAATATCTACATACATTCAAACAATTAAATCTCGTTGTATTATTTTCAGTCTTTCAATTTGATGCAACTTTGGGACAAATGTTATAACAAGTTTAATTTCAATTAAATCAACGAGATTATTTTTTTCAAATGACTCATTTAGAGGTCGTTCTCTCATATCTTGTGCTAGTGTATTATGAAGTAACACTCCCGGACATATTTCCGCTGTGACCTATTTTGGGGTTGTTACAGATTGGTATCTAGAGCCAAGGTTATAGAGAACTAGGTTGCATATTTTACCTAGACTATAACCGTTTTCACAAATATTGCATCACATCAAACTTTTTCTATGTGCATACACACTACTTGCTTACTTGCTTACATTACTTTCTTACACTATTTGTTTACATGATCTTTATACGTGCTTACTTTCTCTTGCGTACATTTTTACACATTGACGTATATATACGCGTTGCTATCATCTATCTTTAAGGCAAAATAATACTATAATCTTGTATGTCCTAAACATTATCAAAACATTAATTTATCTTATATAATATTTTACTATCATTCATTTATACCATGATGCATTCCATTTTACCATGTTACATTTCCATCCCTGCCATGAGTGCATATTCTTTTTTACCATACGTCATCTTGCATTACGTTTACCTTTCGTACTGCACGCATCTTGCATGGTTTCATATAAAGGCGATTTATATACACTCTTGCTTGTGCAGGTTATGGCTGCGCCCGCTATTTCTGTCTCTGCTGATTCCCCCGAGGAGAGTTTTGGGGAATAGATCAAAATCGGTGTGGATGAGTTACAAATATGTTGGAAGGTGAGAAAATACTTATTTTGGTATACAACATAATTTAGATAAGTTATTTAACAAGTTGATAATTTATTTGTTAATAAATTAGTTTATAAAAGTTTTGTAAGTTAAATATTATTCTTGTTATTTTTAATTATGAAATGGAAGAAAAATAGATGGATCTAAATCATTGGACATTATTTATACAAAAGATGTTGTAATGATAAATTTAGTGGAATTGTAGTATAAAAATATGTAGTAAAAATTGTAAAGTAAAAGTATATATATACTATTTTGGACAGTTGGTATTTTCTGGATTGACACGGACTTCAAGACAAATTCAAACTTTTAAAATATGATAGTACGTCTTAAGATGATTCCGCACATATAAAAAACTCGAAAAACGGACGTAAAACGAAGAAGATAGGACTTTTTGAAATTTACCGACACTAAAATAAAATTGACAGCTTTTATAAAATTTTACCTACTGATCAGAATTTAAACTGAGTTTTTGAAGACTTTTGGGTCCGAACCGGCTTATGTATAAAACTAGAATGTTGTCCGGAATGATATTTTACTTTTGGTCAAAAAGTTTCAAGGTCTAAAAGTGTATAAAAACTGAGAAAACCTTCATAGAATCTTGATAACTTTTATATAAATTTTTCTGCACACTTTTTAAATACATACAAAGTTGTTTGGAAATAAAAATGGTGTTTACAAGTGTTTTTGGGTCCGTTTGAACTATAAAAACCTTAATATAGTATCATTTATATAATATTTATATACATTTTAAACTTTATAAATATTATTTTATAAACTAATCGAACTATATATTAAGTGTCGTTATAGAAATAATAAAAATAATAAATCGAGCGTTATCGACAATAATTATTTATCAGACAAATGTAATATTTTACAAGTACATATACATAGACATTAAATGACGAACTTAACGTAAAAACTATTTCGAATTATTAAAGTTAAACAAACTATTAGGTGGTGATATAACGATATAAAATACATCATCTCAATTTATTTCGATTATATTATTCTCATCCGAACTATAAATATATTAGGTTGCATTCCAGTTATTTGTGACACCATTCATTGGTGATTTATTCTAAATCAATTCCATTACTTGAGGTGAGTTTCATGGCTGCTATTTTACTTCTTTTTAACTCTTTTGGGGGAGAATACATGCGCACTTACAAACTTGTTTTCATAGCGTACTTACAACTCGTTTACATACCCGCTTTCATAACTTGTTTACAAACTCGTTTACATACTTGTTTTCATAGCGTACTTATAAACTCGTTTTCATAACTTGTTTACAAACTCGTTTACATGATTGACTCCAAACTCATTTATAAATCTCGATGCGAGATACATTGCTTATTTTACAATTGAACACAAGTACAATACTTTTCAATTCTTACAGTGATTACGTAGCGTGCCTAAGTAGCGATAACCCACTATGCCCACTATCATGAACTGTTAATTACTTTGTGTAAGTGCGTGTGTTATGAATAGATCTATTTGGGATTGACATGTTACACCCCGCCTAGGCGGAAACACGATGCGTAACATCATGGATATCATCACAACACAATGGTGTCAACAATAGAGAGAACTAAAGGAAAAGGATAATCAAATGGGACACTATGTGTCATGACAGTACCCAACACAAGATAAAGGAGTCTTGCATTACGATAGCAAAGTCATACCACAAGGAAACATAATCCAAACGTCTAAACAAAATCAACAAACAGCTAAGTATCAAACAATTCAAATGACATAAATAAAATATCTATGAGAATGATTCCGCATGCAAGCCTACGGTCTCACTAGCCACTCTTCCTAACATCAACATCCTCAAGATGATTTCCTAAAAATGATGCTTAAAATGTCAACATTATGTTGGTGAGAGTCATAGGTTTATGACACGATAATCAAATCCAACTGTAAATTACTGTGATAATAAAGAAAACATTGCAGGACAATAAATGAACCAGCATACAGGCTAATATGCAAATCCAATCAATCACACAAATACCTGGTAAACGACTACAAGACGTCTCATATCATACCAAGGTCCCTGTGGTTACCCCCTTAGCCCAGGCCATGGATACTCCCAATGTAACCTTCCTGCTCGCTAGGCCATAGTACCATCCACTAAACATGCCATGGATACCCGCAGGTAATCCCCCTGACTTAGTTCGCAATTCTCAATATCACCTCACAAAACATGTAGCACACAACATACAATAGTCACGTATAGTCCATGCATCTTTGACAACACATTATCACAGTAATCAAAACATTTCCAAACACTTTGCATCATTTCCACCCCAATAAATCATATGAAAAGAAGGGCTATGAAACTCACCTGATGCACAAGCAGCTTCCAAACAATATCAACACAAGCTACACAATACAAACACAATCGTGTTACACGCGACTAAGCCAAATGCTTAATTCCATGTAACACTCATATGATGGATGTCTAAGGGTTTGATTAACCATCATGGGTCACCCCGACACCATGCCCAACCTTAACCTCCTCATTAACACGTTACATTAGTTAACTATAATTTATTCAAAAATGCAGAATTTTAGTGTGTCTTGACTAACTTAAAAACCTTACTTGATGACCTTTATAAATTATACCAAAAATCATCTATGTTCCTTTATGTGTTCTCTAACTACCATTTGATTCCCAAAAGCCATTTACATGCACAAGTACTCCTAAGAAAATCAAACTTCAAAACAGTCCCAATTCGGACCTGCACGCGCACTAAAAAGTTTGGACTTATTAACCATACTTAGACATAAAATTAGAAGCTATCCTTCTGGGGTTTCTTTATATACATATGGAACTTAACTACTGTAGAAGGGCTAAGCTTAATTCCACTTTTAAGTTAGGGTTTCACCCTCACAAACATGACCTAATTCTGACCCGTATTTACTGTTTTGACCACTTTTGTTGCAAACATTATTTGAATGACTTCCCGACCTTAAAAACCTTCGAGGCTGGATTTTCTGGAAAGTAGACTCTTTTGGCTTATTCATAGACTCAAGAAACATATCAATACACGTTTTTATCATCTAGATATCAGTCGTTGAACACGACCCAAAATTCTGCTCAACCCTAAATCAAGTTTTAACGCAAATCTAACCTAACCAATTGCATGAACATGACCCTAATCAAGCCCTAATCACTCTAGCATCATTAAATATCATTAATATTCTGTATTTTTATGAAACCCTAGATCCATCATTGATTTTGTTACATGAATATACAAATCTAACTAAGAAGAACACACTTACCTTGATTACTAGCACCTAAACCACAACTCTTGAATGATTCTTGGATCTAGCAAAATTCGGCACTCCTTAGGGTTTTGGGGGAAGAAAACGTGTGTGTTTTCTATTATACTTTAGACCTGTATTGAACCTAACATGTGTTGTGTTTGGTTTAAATAATTCTCTATAAAAGATATTGGTATCTTAATGTTAAAAGCTTTCCCTTAAGAGCTATTAAATGACTCTTTCTAGATGTGGTGGCGTATGTGTTACTCGCCCGTTGAGGTTGATTTCAAGGTTATCCTTGTGCTATCCATTCTTACACTAGATGATTTCTGTTGAGCAAACACCTCCTTAAAGTAGATTTCAGTCTCTTTTTGCTCTTTCCGTTTTTTGGATCAAGCAGGAGGAAGTATCAACAGTCTAGTAGGTGGAGGTTGTAGAGGTAGGAGGAGAGTGCACACCAGTTTGTCGCAAGCGCTCATTGCTCCTTTAGTGGTGTTATTCAGATTTGTGAGGATTTTTTCTCTTTAATTGGATTGTATGTTGTCGGTGGTTATAATAGTTATATAAAAACTTCTCGCCTTTGTGGCTTTTTGGATAAGAGCCCTAATTAGTTTGTTGAAGCTGTAGCTTATTCTGTGAGATCAAGAGAGTTTTCAGTCTAAGATAGTCTTCAGAATTGGTTATACTGCTGTTTAGAGGGCTGATTATTTATTTTTTGGTTAATGAGCGATATGGAATCGACTCGAGAATTTTGGTGGAATTTGTTCGGACCCTGATTTAAGAGAACTTTGTAGTATTGGCAGTGGATCTAACCTTTCGGGAAGGGTTTGATGCACTTTTTAGGATGACTCCATCATTCTGCATCTTTGTTCAAATAGTCGACGCTGATAGTTTGCCTCTTATGGTGAGTTCTACTCTCAGATCTATTAGACTCTTGTTTTGTGCCTTGGAGTTGTGCAGAAGGGTCAATTCTGCTTTTTAGAAGATAAGATTACATTCATGGATATCTACATACATTCAAACAATCAAATCTCGTTGTATTATTTTCAGTCTTTCAATTTGATGCAACTTTGGGACAAATGTTATAACAAGTTCAATTTCAATTAAATCAACGAGATTTTTTTTTCAAACGACTCATTTAGAGGTCGTTCTCTCATATCTTGTGCTATTGTATTATGAAGTAACACTCCTGGACATATTTCCGCTATGACCCATTTTGGAGGTGTTACATTATACTTTACCTGTGTGTTTGGTTTAAAAATCTATAAAACTAGTTATTATAAATTTAAAGCTTTCCTTACACATCAATGACCTTACCAGATGTGGCGGATGTGACAACCTGAGGTAGATTCAAGTTCCTTTGCATCCCATCTAGCACTATATTTTCATTGACAAACACCTCCTAAAGTATTTCAGCTCTTCTCTTCCTTTTTTGATCAACAGGAGGAAGTTCAAAGTCAGTGAGTTGTGGAGGTGGAGGAATGCCAAGTTTGTCAGCAGTGAAGTCAATCCATTTGAATTTTTTCTTTATGTTCTTTAATAGTTAATAACAACTGCCCTTTGCCCTTTGGAAGCCATATTGTGTAGCTTTAGCTATTATGTGAATCAAAGAGTTTTCAGTCTAAAGTCTTCATATACCCTGTAGCTTAGAGGCTGATTATTTCTGGTTATGCGCATGGAAGCAATTTTGGTGGATTTGTTGACCCTGTATAAGAACTTTGTAATTGGCAGTGGATCAACTTTGAAGTTGATGCACTTTAGATACTCATCTCTCATCTTGTTCAAATGTCGAGCCCTTTGTGATTCAATCTCAGCTAACTCTTGTTCTTGTGCCTTTAGTTGTTCAAGGGTCAACCTTTTAAGATTCTCTGATTTTTCTTTGGCAGCCTTCAAGTCAGCTAGCCTCTTGGTTTCTTGAAGTTGAAGCCGTGCTCCTTCAATTATCATAGGTAGCATCCCAGCTGCCTTGAAGTGCTAAAGACTTGATAGGCTTGGTGTTGACCCTCTTTTCTTTATATAAGGCATTATTTCCTTTAGTGCATCATCATCAGTGGATTGGGCTATGACCTTTCATTTATCTACTATTTTTGGAGGAGGGATCGGAGAGTACTAAAAGGCACTAGAACTAAATGGATTTGAGTGGAACAGGATTTGGAATACTAGGAATTTCCATGACAACTTTGAGTTTTTTACTTGGTGGTTGTTCATGTATTTCATCAGTAGAGTGAACCACCAAGGCTGAGGAATTTTGACCAACTGATGCTTCAGTAGTTTGAGGCTCCACCTTAGCTGGTGTAGGGACTTTTGTTGTCTGAATGTCATCAATGGTCTTTTCAGGTTGTGATTGGGACTTCTTCTCCCCCTTAGCAGCAACATTGGCAGATGGTGCTAATGTGTCTCTAAGATTCACAACCCTAGAAACTAATCCAACCAGCTCATGTAGATCAGCTGAAGTTATGTCAACCTTGGTTTGAAGATGCTTAGCATTAACCACCAAAATATCTCTAGGTACTTTGACAGAAGAGTGAAGGATCTGTTTAACCACCAAAATATCTCTAGGTACTTTGACAGAAGAATGAATGGTCTATTCGATGTATTGAATCAGCTGCATCTAATGTTTTGTACATTACCTGAGTAGCCAAGTCACATCTCCCATCATGCTTCTGACATTCTTGATAACAAATTTGATAACTATTTTACAAACGGATTTGCGAATTGATTTATCAAGTATAACAAACCTTTGAGTCTCCAGCTTGTTTAGGGCATTGAATTATTTGTACATGGGCTTGATGACAGATGTGTTAAGGACATTAGCCATCTCATCCTTAATAGCATTACTGATTCTCTAATTAAATATAGGAAATATTTCTCTGACTGCTTTAGTGAGTGCCCAAGGAAGAGTATTCTTGATAGTAGCAATCAGAAGATCAAGCAACTCTTGTGCCAGAGCATTAAAGACAAGTCTAGGAACAATGCTTGCAGCTGAGTTCATCTTTTCAGTGAACTGATTAGGGAGAGACTTGGCCAGATTGTGGACCTGAGCTGCAAGGAAATCTAGTCTTTGAGGAAGATGGCCAAGGGGGTCTGACCCTGGTGCTTTGGTGATTTGGATTTCCTTGAACCTTTTCATTGCTCCCAACGCCTGAACATTTTGAATTTTAACCTGAGGGATGTTCTTCTTTTCCCGAAGTGCTTTAGAAATTATTGCTTGAACATCCCATAGAGATGAATCAGAAGCTGATTGAGGGACAGACACAAAGGATACTTCTTTAGGAGTTACATCATAAATATATGTATGAGTATCCTCCTTGTTGACCACATTAAGAATTTCATTAATAACATGGTCAGCAACCATTTCATCCGCCAAAGGTAATTCCCTGTCAAAGTTATCCTCTTTATCATCATCCCTAGATATGGAGAGAATCTCATCATCAGGCATAGATTCCACATCTGAGTCAGCCTCTTCCACAACCTGATCAAAAGCAGTGGCTCTCATGAATGTGATCTCAGCATCATCATCCTGTTGCACCTTCATTATTTGATCAAGATCAACATTTCCCAACAATCGAATACCAGAATCAGTAGCCAAAGGATCCTCCACATTCTCATCAACTATGGTTTCATGTTCTTGAATAAGATGGTTAGTTAAAAATGTGATTTTGTAATAAAAGGAAGGATTACTAGTATGCTCCCCCAAGAAGACTGAGGGTGATGATTTAGTTCCCTCAAAGGTTTTACCTTGGGATTCTTTCATGGGCTGATGCAACTTTAGAGACGGTGGCTCTGCTTTGTGTTGTCACACCAGCCTGAGGTTCACCTAGAATGTGATTGTCTATAGACCATTTTTCTTGAGATGCTAGAGTTTCATGATTGATTTCAGCTGATGGTGAAATGATTATTGGTGAGGGTTCATCATCATTGGTTGTGTTAACATTATTTAATGTGATGTCTTAAACTTTAGGGATATCAGTTTCATGAGCCTCATCTAATTCAAAGTCATTAGTTTCATTGTGAACATGTTGATCATCAACTACTGATAAGTAAGGTGAATCATCAGTTGGAATGATGTTATGAGTTGTGGGACTGACAGTGTCAGGGATGGTGATGTTGTTTATTGAAAGGGGATCAAATACAAGTACATAAGGTAGATAATCATCATTCCTTATGCTTTGAGAGGGGTTCATTGAACTTGATTTCATCTCCCTCTATTCATCATCAGGGAAGGACCTATTTTCTTATATGAAATAGTTAATTGTTTGAATGATTATCCGTCTATTCTTACTTTTATGCTTCAATTCATGTTTGCATTATTACTTGCATGTTTGTTCCCATTGTCCTTAGCCCAAATAAACATCGCTTTTAAAATCTTGAAAAATGTTAAACCAATTATCTTTGAACTAAGTGACAAATTTAAAGATACCTTTCTGCAAAACCTATCGAGTTTTTTGCGATACATCAATCCTGTAGAAAAACCTGGTCTTACCCTAAACTCTATACTATAAACAGGGATTTATAATTTACCCGTGTGTTAGTTGGAAAATTGGATAAAGCTAGTATTATAAATTTAAAGCTTTCATAACACATCAAAGTTTTTGGCGCCGTTGTCGGGATTGATTTGTTTCTTTTTAAGTTATTGTAGGATCCCTAGATCATTCCATGGATTAAGCACAAGATCAATGGCACAAAAGATTTAAACAATGAAGAACTTTTGATTGAAAGAAACAAAAAGTTGCTACAAACCCTTAATATGAAAAATGAAATGGAGAAGCTAACCTAATTTTGACTAAACTAGGAGTATTTATACTAATAAGGATTTGCCTTTGAGGGCTTTCTATTTGAGCTTTTTACATCTTGGCCCTTATACATAATAAACATTAAATAACATAGTCTTTCGAGCTAGACTTTTGTCTTGTAACTTCGAGTGACCGAAGCTTCTTTGTTTGGGTCCATTTAGGTGAACCTAACAATCTCCCCCTAGATGAGGTCATGAGAAGTTCACTCGACCTTGTCTCTTTAGCTCGATGTTGATGGGGTACTTCACTTGTTGTGCTTTGGTAATTCAAACGTTAACACCTTGATCATGATCTTCAGAATTTGATGTGATGACTTGATCTTGATCTTTGACTTGTTTAAGCTTTACTTCTTTGAATTACTTTGTGATCTCCTTTCACTTAGACTTTGCCATACGCTGATCTTTAGTCTCACATGCTCATATCTGTTGGAATCTTTGAAAGCTTTGATGATGTCTCTTCTTCCAATCATTGTAACTTTTAGAATTTGAAGAAGACATTGATTCTCAGAGATTGTGCGGAAGCCTTGTATGAAAACTTTCTTGATTACTTCAGATACTGTGGTATGGATATGAGCATGTGTCTTGCATCGGAAACTTTGAGTCGTCATTCGCTATGATAGAACAATTTAGTCACCAACAAAAACATTTTGTTATGTAAAATCCACTTAATGTGTTCTAGAAAAACATTTTGTGAACACAAGGTTTGATATTTGAAGACGAGTATAGTCGATACTACAATCTGGTCGGTTACTATTAACTTACACAAAAAATTAAAAAAAACCTTGATTCGTTGAGGATCATGTTTACAGTATGAATATTGCCACTGTGATTCATAAAGATTCATTTAATAGATCCTTACTTGAAGGTTTTCCTGCACGTGACAAGCTAGTTTCCTCTAATACTAAGTATCAGATTCTCCCCCCCCCCCCCCCCCCACCCCACCCCCCCCCCCCCCCCCCCCATAATGTTCGCCGTTCTTAGACCAGATGTCCGGAAGGACTAACACCTATAAGTATTTCTACTTACAGAATGTAATGAGTGAGTCAGTTACGTTATATCTGCTGACTATTACCGTACAATTCCTTTTCAGAGTTTTTACTTCTTTATACAATTAAGTACCGTAGAAGGCCTGTGGCAAAAATGATTTGGAAAAACATTCGATGTGCTTTATAAATTTTTGTTTGGGGCACAATACGAAAGTTTAAATCAGAAGCTTTGATGATGTTTTGAAATATATCCCGAAAGATTATGAATGTGCTTGGGGAAATCCAAACTTGTACAAGTGCAATTTATGGAAATCCACTTCACTAGTGGGCGCATAGTCGAGGACCAGCATGAGCTATTCATACGAATACCCTGGTGGTTACAACATTCTCTTTCCTCAGCATTCATATGATCACTTTCACGCAACATGAACAAAAGTATTCTTTGTCTATTTTATTCAAGATACCGTGTGTTTAACACTAACTTTTGGTACCTTTTACATTTTTGATCATATTAACACTTATGCTCACCTTTCACATGTGCGATCGATAATCTCGACAAGATGTTTAAGCACATGCGATGGATAGGACTTTAGCATTTTAGAATTCAATCGTATCATTAATTATCGTTTTACATGTTAACAGTCACATTCTCTCCCCCCGATCAAGATGAAACGTGTGAATGGTTTTGATCTTTAGGAATGACTTAAAATGTATCATCTCCCCCTCAAGGTGAGTTGAGGTGAAATAGCACAATATCAAGTGAGCAATTGGAAGTAGACCTTTAGAATACCAGACAGGGAATGATACAGCAATCTGTCTTGTCTGTAAGCGTTTGGTCTTGTCAATCTTTCAGTTATAGAATCAGCAACAGGGTCCTTTTGACCTGCAACAATGTTAGAAATTTGGGTTCTCCCTCAAACAATGACCCGTTCAATTGTTTGATTTGGTTAACCCGAACATGTTTGATAAAAACAAGTTGTTTATGAGAAAAATGGTTCGGGGCTTAGACAACTTCTTGTCTGTAAAGAAATAATGCACTGAAACGTACATTAAATCTCTGGGTTAAGACCGGGTTACAGTCGGAAATAACTGCAAGCCATACTACTCTAAACTAATTTTTTTTTTTTTTTAATATACACAATAATACAATGTGAAACACTTGGTTACCCGGAGACAGACTCATCCTGTAGTTCCTTCAGAGTTTCTGGTGACATTTGTTTAACTCCAAGCAGTGGGAGTAGAGTTGCGAAGCGCTCTCTCGGTAAGGCCTTCGTAAAAATTGTCAGCCAGTTTGGTATGTAGTCTCCCCGAAATACAACTCAACATCTTTCCTTTCAACCTGCCTCTTTGATAAAGTGATGATCGGATAGCAATGTGCTTGGGCGCGAGTGTGAACACTATGACAGCAATAGAGCATAGCACTTTGATTGTCACAATACATCGGAATTTTGTTGAACGCAATTCCATAGTTCGGAGTTGAGAACGCACTCCAGAGGATTGGAGCACAAACATCTGATTGGGATGTTATTCAGCCTCCGTGGTGGAGATGGCGGCTACTTTTCTGCTTTTGGATGTCCAGCTAACAAGTCGATCGTCAAGGAAATTGAGCTGAACCAGATTACTTCTCAGTGTGTCATGACATCTGGCATAGTCTAGGATCAGCAAAAGCTTGTTGTTCAAAGCCGAAGTCCTTCGGATACCACAGACCCATGTGATATGGTTCCTTTTAGGTACGAAAGATCCGCTTTATGCAGTAAGTGCATTTCAGTAAGGACTTAGCTGTATCGTGCACACATACAAACAGCTAATACTATGTCAGTCTAGATGCCCACTAAGATTCATAAGGGAGCCAACCATACCCGAAATCGGGTAGGATCAATTAGCTTGCTCCCTTATCTTCATCAGGTTGGGACGCTCGCCATTGGTGTGTCAATGGGGTGTGCAGAAGTCCAAAACCAAATACTTTTTTCAAGTTTCATGAGCATATTTGGATTGGTTGATAAAGATGCCTCTGGGATTTTGAGAAACTTGTAATCCTAAAAAGAATGACATTTGTCCCATCATCGACATCTTAAAAGTTGAGTTCATTTCAAAAGCAAATAATTTGCAGGCTTTGAGGTTAGTAGAGGCAAAGATAATATCATCTACATATATTTGTTTACCCAGAGAAGAGTTTTGCCTTGTTTTTTCTCGTGAAGAGTGTAGGATCGACCTCGCTTTTAAATCTGACTTGATTAGAACGCTGATAGACTTGTTTACCCACCGTGGAGCTTGTTTGAGTCCATAGAGAGCTTTCTTTAGTCGGTACCACATGCGATGGATGCTCATGGATCTACAAAATCCTTTGTTGACTAACATAGACACGTCATTCAAGTTCGCCGTTGGGAAGGCGTTTTTCACGTCTCTGGAAGATGACCATGTTCAAACTTTCCGAGTGAGCATGAGAGTCTGATTGCTTCAAGTATAGCAACCGGAGCAAATGATTCTAAGTCTAATACCAGCTTCCTGACCGATAAACCTTTCGCCACTAAACGAGCTTTGTTCTTCAAAACACGTCTCCTTATTCATCCTACTTAATCTTGAACAAATAAAATAGACCATTTGAGCGGGATGATAGAATATTATCTGGACATGGTACAAGTATCCATACATCGAGACGTTTAAACTCATGAATTTCTTCCTGCATAGCCTCAATCCAGCACGAGTGCTCTAAGGCTTGCTTGTAAGTCTTTGGTTCAACATGAGTTAAGAATTCATTGAAGAAACACCACATTGCGTCAGTTTCTAGCTGTTTCCTGGTAGAGATGGGTCGATCTTTATCCCCAATAATGTTTTAAAGCGGATGTGCTTGAGTCCATTTTTGCACATGAGGTAATTGGTTGTTGGGAGTAACATCGATGTTGACAGAGTTGGAGTGAGATGTTTGGAATTCGTGTTTCAGGAGCAATATGGGGTGTCAAACACATTACTGTCAACATGATCGAACAGTGTTTCATCATCAGAATCACTAGTGTCTGGTAGAGGTATTTGATGAGGTAAGAGGCTTTCAGTAACTGCAGGACCGCCTTCTAAGATAACTGTTGTGGAAGGTGAACCATTGGCATTCTCGGGTGTCGGGGCAGCAGGAACATTAACCGGAGTTATTGGAACAACCGGAGGTATCGGAACAACCTCATCATCATCAAACCATTGAAACAAATCGTCTACCTGTTTCTTTGTAGGAGGGACACTAGGTGGTTCTGGGTCTTTTACAAGTGCAGAACGGCTGCGTCCTGACTGTAAAGCAGTAAGTTCGAGTTCTGTACTATTTGGCACAGAAGTCATTTGTTGAGGTGGTGGCTTGAACTGAGTTTGAACAGACGTCAATCCCCTTCCCCGGCCCCCCCCCCCCCCCCCCCCCCCCCCCCCCACCCCCCCTAAAAAAATAGGTAAGTTCATCGATGCACAACATGAACGGTTTCCTGAATCTTACGCGTTCGTTTGTTGTAGATTCGGTACGCCTTCTTGGTGGGTGCATAGCCAACAAAGATACCTATATCTGCTTTCGCCTTGAGTTTACCAACATCATCGTAGTCATTGGTAGGATAGCACAGAGATCCAAACACTCGGAAGTATTGGAGATTAGGTTTCTTTCCCTTCTGAGTGCAGGATAGGTCTTTCCCCGTTGAAGCGTGTGTACAAGAGGATCGATTATGGTATAAACACGAGTGGCTACAGCTTCAGCCCATAGGAATAGTGGAGCTTTCGCAAAGATGAGCATAGTACGAGCAGCTTCCATAAGAGTTCGGTTCCGTCTTTCGACAACGGCGTTCTGTTGTGGAGACCGAGGTACGCTCGTTTCATGAGAAAATACTCACTCTCCAAAACATCCATCGAGTGTCTTATTCACATATCCGTTCCATTATCTGTATGCGAAGGAACAGTAGCATTGAGAGCTCTTTGAGTCTTCACAATAAACTTCTCAATCACTTGAGGAGTTTCATCCTTTGATCGAAGAAATCTTACCAGCCAAAATCTGGGTAATCATTCCACTATCACCAAAATTATATTCTTTCTGTTGATACTTTCTGTTCTAATTGGTCCGCAGAGGTTTTTTTCCATATGTAGAGTATGGAGAACTTCAGTAATTGTGTTTTCTGCCTTTTAGTGGATGGTGATGCTTTCTTGCTTTTACAAGCTGCAGCCGGGACACCATAATGGTCTTTGTTCATATTTTAGCAAGGGTAAACCTCTGACAGGATTATTTCGAGCAATTCGTTCAATGTACCCGAAATTTCAGATGATTCAGCCGTCGATGCCTTAAACCATGACTTCGTTGAAGAGGCTTTTGTAAGCATGGCAAACTGGTGAAGTGACAAACTATCATTCAGTGAGATGGAGTACAGGTTGGTTGTCCGTGAACCTTTGAGTAGATCTACCATATCGTAGTTGCGGATGTGACATGAATGCTGTCTGAATGCAACTTCTAAACCTCCATCACAAAACTGTCCTACAGAGAATAGGTTGTGCTTGAGTCCTTCAACATAATAGACTCGAGAGATGATAGTGTCACCCAGTTTATAATCACCATAGCCAATGATCGCTGCATATTCATCGTTGCCAAATCTCACAGTACCAATGAACTTGTCTACAAAGTTGATAAGACGCGCACGATCACCGGTCATATGTCTTGAGCATCCCGAATCCAGATACCATAGAACAATTTGAACTACCTGCGATAACACAAACATTCACGGTGATAGGATGCCCTGAAGGGTTCCGGTTAGTTAACAATCAATAATACCAGAGATCCCTTTGGAACCTGCCTTTCGATCACTAAGTTTATGGTCAATAAACCTAGAGACCATAGTTATTTGGGGGCTAGAACTAGCACTCGGGGGTAGTTCTATTGGCATTTCAGTAGGTTCCATGATCCTAGTTAAAGGATACTTCTCAAATAATGAGAAATGCCTGCCAGTGGGCTTCCACTGTGGCTTGCTATTAGCAACAGGTTTGCTAATTGGTTTCCAGACTTTTTTAATTGGTTTCCATTCTTTCTTGGGTTGGCGTGTAAAACGCTTAGTCTGGTGGGGTTTAACATTCACAGAATCATCACACATAACCAAGCAATCATTATGATTAGCAAAAACCAAAGATTTGTTACATCCACCACAAACATTGTTCAAATTTGAAACAGAAACAGAATGTTTAACAAGCAAATTAGAATCAACACGATTCTTTTTATTCAAAGTCCTATGGTGTGCTTCTACTCTCCTTGCATTCGCACTCTTAACCGGCAAAGAACTATGATTCCGAGGGGCTCTCTTAGGCACAGTTTTGCTGGCTCCAGAAGTGGGTTTTACTCTGTAGGGACATAGGCACACACGCGGGTAGTTTGTTCTTAGGATGCACTACTGGTTTTTGAGTTGGTTTGAGTGAAGGTCTGGGAGGTTCACTGAAAGTTACTTGCTTCTTCTTAGGTAACGGGGTTGGTTTGACCCAGTTAGCACGTTTGGGTGGTGGAATATACTTAGAACCTAAGTTGTACATTCCTGGAGCAAGCACTTTGGGTGTCTCAGAGGTTGAAGGTCCACTACTTGTTGTACCAGTCACTTGGGCTTTCAGCTTGGTATGTTCAGCAGTGAAGGCACTAAGCTTTTCAGTGTACGCAGTACGTGAGTGGGTATTTGCCTTTGACAGTTCATCATACCTTCTTTTCAAACTCACGTTTTCTACCTTAAGGCCATCTAGCTGAATCCTAAGGGAGGTAATCGTATCTTTCAACTGAATTCTGTCAGTTTCTAATGCCTGTTGGTCGCAACTACCTTCAGTGGTACCTACATTCAACACCTTCATGATGTTGATCTGAGCATCTAAATTTCTGATAGTGTCATCTTTCCCTTGAAGCTGTTGTCTTAACTTGTTAATTTCAAAAATTGCATTGGAGGCACTAGAAGTGTCTATGCACTGTTTATAGTTCTGAAATTTAAGTTGTAAGTTGACATAATTCTGTTCGAGAAAGGCAAAACGTTTTTCAGATTCAGTAATCAGCTGTTTCTGTTTTGAAATCTCAGCTTCAAGTTCAAGAACTTTAGTGTGTTCCCTATCGCATGCAGATCTAAGATCTTCGCAAAGGCAATTCGAACTAGGGGGCACTACACTATCGGAAGTAAACACAATAGAGCAGATATCTTTTTCTAAACACTCAGCAATTAAGCAGTCATTTTTGATTAAAAGATTTTTCTTCTCTATGGTCAGGTTCTTGTTATCAAGAACACATTGTTCATACTCCGCGTCCTCATGTTGTGAAAAGAATTTTTAGATACTTAAAAGGTCAACCTAAATTGGGCCTTTGGTATCCAAAAGATTCACTTTTGATTTGGTAGCATACACTGATAGTGGGATATCAGGAGCAAGTCTAGATAGGAAGAAACAATAATTTAAAAAAAAAGAGAGGTTTTAATTCCTTAGGTGTAGATTATTTCTTGCATTCAAAGAAAGCAACTGTGTTGCTAATTCCATAATAGAGCTGAATATGTAGCTCTTCAATTGCTGTGCCAAGTGCTTTGGATTCAAAAACAATTCTTGATTATGTGGTATAACCTTTATTATGCATACAAAGATCTAGAATTGATAATGAGAGTTCTATGATGCATAGTTTAAGAACCACTGTTTTTTCATTAAAAAATAAAGCACAATTGAGTTTAGACATCACTTTAATCAATTATTCCAATGAAAAGAAGCTAATCAAAAGATCAAGATTCATAAAACTGACAAAATATTGCAGATTTGCTTACAAAAGCATTTGATGTAAGTAGATTCAATATTTGATTGTCTAGTATTGAAGCTTAATCTTTAAGTTCCTTGTTATGTAAATGGTGAGAATAAAAGAACAAAAAAGAGAGATGAAGTAATAAAAACAGACAGAGAGAATTAGTGAGTAAAAGAATGAGAGAATATTGTGAGTTATAAACAAAGGAATACGTTGATAAAAACGGATAGAGAGTGATTTGCGAGTAAAAGAATTTGAAGAGGAATTTGTGAGATTGAAAATAGAAAGATAGCTGTGTGTTAAAACAATAGGTGATTTGGTGAGTGTTGATCCCAATGAATAGATCTTGAACTCCCTTAGCGTTGATGTAAGTTAGTGATCATTGATAAATCCAAAGGCACTAAGACCTATAACTTTGAGTGTATGATATAAACTATGCGGGATCTAGTTTATATCACTAAGAAGAATAAAGAAAAAGTATATTTGAGATACAAAAATACAACCAAAACAATAAGCTTCAATATATTAATACGAACACTCTTTGACAGTGTTAGGGTTTACAACCTTGAAGCTATGAATACTATGAAAGACTGATATGATGTTGACCGTGCCTTATAACTATGCCGTAGGTACCTATTATACACTAGAAAAACCCTAATGGGGCTTTACAAAACGCGTACAATGAAAATGCATATCTATTCTTAATTTAACTCATGCATATCATAATAGCAGTATTAACTATATAAACTAAGCAGTTACTAAACGATACTAGTAGTACAAATAAAGTACTACAGTACTTACTATATAACTAAAATACTAACTACTTAGTCTGTTTTCTTCAATCTTTAGCAGCAACATCAACTTTGAACTAGTAGTAGTAAATTAGCACCAGCAGTAGTAACTCAGAATTCCCAACAATCCTCCCCTGAACTTGATATTTACTTGTCAATCATCAAGTTTCTTCACTGTAAGCTCCATAAAACCACCAGGAGATGAATCCAAACACATTACTACTCGCTTCAAGCAATGATTTGATGAACTTGATAATCTCAAATGCGCAATAGTACTTTCTTTCATCATCAGCTTTCCTAACTGCAAGTTCAGCACCTTCTCCAGAATTCCTATGATCCCAGGGTACTTCTCTCCACGCATTAATTTCCATGGTTTAACCAATCTATAACACAGAGGTGAACATCCACAACCTTTCATATAAATAACCACCTCAATAACAATTTCCAATCCAGTTGATTCATCCATAGTTCATCTTTTTCATCTCTAATCTGTGCAAATCCATCAAATATTGTCTATGAAACTTTCTCAGCATACTGAATAAGGATTTATGATAACTAGTATTCCCATCTGCTATGATTATCTTATAGACATGTAAATCTTTTCCAGATACAACATTCCCTATAGTATTTGAGATTCCCAATCAACTATAGGGTACTTAGCAGATAAAATCTTTGGATACACAGTCTCTTCTTCATCTGGAACAACTGTTAACCACATTCTCAACTCTTCCTTTTCATGTTTATAGTCTGCTGCTGCGTCTTCATCACTCTTTGCAGATTCTTGTTCTTGCATCATCTTTTGTTTCTTAGAAGATTTCTGTTTAAGTGCTGAATCTACAACTCTCTTTATTCTTTTGCCTTTCTTTTCTTCACTCTCAGCTGCTACTGATTTCTTTATTCTTCCTTTTTTAAGAGTCCAATAGAACAAAATCATTTATGCCATTTTGTGTCCCTTTCATACAATCTATGACTCCTCATAAACTTTTTCCTTTCAGTTAATTGTTGTTAAACCTTACCCATATTCTTTCAAATTATGTAATCATCATGTTCCCTTACTAGTTTATTGGTGGGTGGTTACTCTGATCTCAGCCCTTTGAGAACTCAAAACATTCCTTTGGTGCAGCTATTGTTTCTTTACGGGTACCAAAAATTGTGCTCTTTCCTTTAATGGTGAACTGCTCTTCTTATTCCTGATGACCTTGCAGCAAACAAAGCATCAACATCTATGCTGGCTTAAATAGTATCATACTCTTCATAAAGTGTAAATATAAAGCCTTCTTCTTGTGCTGCTCTTTCCATTGTCCTCACTTTCCTACTTAAGCCAATTCCACATGATCCAGTAACTAAGCTAACCGCATCAATCTGCTTGAAGTTGCAAATCACCTTGATCACTCCTCTTGATTTTCACTGAGACCAGCTTTACCATTATACCTTACCCTTTCTCTAGTTCTGATTCTTGATGGTTGTGATGGTGGTGGTGGTTTGTTAGTCCTTATTTTTTCTTGTCATTATCAGTGATCACTCACACTGTAGTTGGCATGTAATTAAGATTGATCCTGTTCTTGTTTCTAATGCTATCAATTGTGTCAACCATATCAACCACTCATCTTCTAAAATACTTGTTTAAGTCCCAGCAGCAACTTGTAGATGTGGCCCAATATACTAACATCGGTCTAGCAGTACTAACCAAGCTCCTCAGTACTAACTCCAAAGTAGCACTTACAACTGTCTCTCTTCAACATTTATGCCCATATCATCAATCAAGTCTATCAAAATCCACAATCTCTGAAACATTAATGTTGTCCTTGTCACTTTTCCTCCCTCTTTGGATGCACCTCCTTCATGCCAAATCATCACAAAGAACTCAACCTCCTGTATATTCCCCTTCTTGGGTAGTAGATGCTTGACTTCCTCTGTCTTCAATATATTTTCTAGTTGAGGATCTCCCACAGCTTGAGCGATTCCTCTCTTTCTCCAAGTCAAGCACCCTGTTTTTGACAATTTTGTAATACATAGCCATCAATTGTTCCAGTTTTAATCTAGCCTCATCACTTCTAGGTGTGTAACCTCTTGGGAGAGGTGAATCATGGGGTGTAAGTGGTACAATATCCATCAATTCAAAAGTATATGCCATCCTGCCCTCCCTACTTCTAGACATGTGACCTTCTGGGAGAGGTGGTTCATTAGGCTATTTAAGCACTCTCTCAGACCTAGTCTAAGTAGGAGCACCCCTAATGGTTTTTTGGCACCTGGGACTGCCACCTATATCCATTCCCAGAGGAATGTCAACATTAGGCATTGCCGTGGTCTGGGTCCTAATTATGTTATCACTGTCTTGTGCTGCAACTAAGCTAGCATCAGTAGTGATAGCCCTTTCCACACTGTCACCCCCTCCTTATGGGCAGCCTCATCTGTTCCAAGGTTTAGAGGTACACTAGTCTAAGGTAACTTAGTGACCTTTTTGGCTCTCCTATGTTTTTGTGTTTTTCTGTGTTTTCTTTGATATATAGATGGAGATAGGAGTATTTGCTCAATGTTAGCTTCAGTCTGAGGTTCATGGGAAACTGTTAGAGGTGTTTCAGTTTGAAGCAGTTCAGTTTGAGGTTCTGAAACATTTGGTTGTGAGGTAGAGGGTGTGTGTTGTGGTTCAGGGGGTGTTACTGAACTTTCACCCTCAGGTGCTTGTTTGCACCCAACATGGATTCAAAAAGTTGAGTAACATTTTCTGAAAACTTACTTTTCCTTGCCATATTTGAAAAACCTTTTATTAAGTATGGCTTTTGGTGTTTCCATAGTTATCATTAAAAGGTTCTGGTAAACCATTAAGCTGGTTATTCAAAAAGAGTTTTAAAACACCTTGGATACAAAAAAAACTTCTATGCATCCAAGTTTTCTTAACATACCATCAAAAATCAATTTGAGAAAAATTAAAATTTTTGAGCCCTTTGCCAAACAATAACTGCTGAAGCCAAAATTGGTGAAACTCATTCAATTCCATCCAGCCAGTGAATTTTGATCTATACATGAAGGATGGTATGTATCAGAATTTCCATTATGGAGAGAATTGAACCTTTTGAAAAGTAATTTTGTGAAAGCTGGTTCAAAACCCCATAAAAGCATCAGGTTTTCAAAATGTCAACAGTTTGTGAGGCATAGAAAACCGATCCTCAATCATCAAAGAGAAGATCATTCCTCACTCATGATTCTGATATCACTATTACCTTGCCATCAACTATGACATGTATTTGCTTCACTGAATTAACTATTTTGGAAGTGGCAGTATTCCAAAACTATTCAATATAAGAAGCATAAATAGTAGGACTTATAGTGAGAGCAAATTGATCGAACATGTAGAGAGAATCCACTATCTGATGAAATTCTGCATCTCTCATCACTCTTTTCCCAAATACGCGACCATGTTGTTTGGTTTAACAAAAGCAAGATCATCCATGAATAATGGAGAATTTGTCAATGTAAAATCAATTAGGAGTTTCGATGAATTACGAGCAATTGGTATTTTTGAAAGATATGTTATGTTAATAATAGGCTTAAATAGGCACTAAAGAAAAGTTAAGAGGAAAATAGCCTTTAATTTGTCAAAAATTACCCCTGAATAGTATTTTGTAACGGTAACTTTAGCAGCACTAAGTTAGGCTAGCAATACTAAGTTTGTACTAGCAGTACTAACTTTCGCACTTATAGTTTTGGCAAAATACC
Source organism: Tanacetum coccineum (assembly GCA_026074375.1). Taxonomy (NCBI): domain Eukaryota; kingdom Viridiplantae; phylum Streptophyta; class Magnoliopsida; order Asterales; family Asteraceae; genus Tanacetum; species Tanacetum coccineum. The sequence continues at coordinate 25,855 of BQNB010030074.1, forward strand.
AGTCCATCAACTGGATTTGAGAATCTTTACCATTCGACGTATTTTCCCTAGAATAGCCAATTATTTCTTTCTGTTAGACATGGTGAAGTGATGACCTATTTGTAATGGTGTGAAAACCAACATGTGAAAACATCAACAGTATTAACAAAGTCACCAGCCATCACCAACCAAAGTCAGCATATCCATTATTAATCAAATACCTTAAAAAAGCTCTAACCTGCAAAAGTATAGTCCAAAACACAAAGAAACACAATCAAAACATCTTGACATATTGCTCATATAACTGACAGTATTAACTTTTTAAGCTAGTAGTACTAATATCAGTTACTAAATTAACCCATTTTCACACTGAATTGGCAGCTCATGCACTCCATTCTAACATCCATGATTTATAATCCATTGCACTAACACATAGTTCCATATAGTCCCTCTCCTCTAAAAAGCTTCTATGGTAATATAATCACTATCCCAATAACATATACATAGCAACACTAAAATCAGACTAACAATATTACTTTTTCTCTAATAACTATACCCAACATTCCTCTATTCACACAGCAACACAGAAATTACTAGATAGAATGTGAGACTTCAAAGAGGATCCACATTTTATGCATAACCTATAATAAAAGTTAAAAACTGTTTATCTAAACTATTAAACCCCCCTCAAGCATACTTCAAGAAGTTAAAGTAATCCAACGCTAGCAATCAAAAAGTTAAACATTTTCCAGAAATTCTACCTTTACCATCTCCAAAGGAAACAAAACCACCATCATAATCTTCATATTTAGTAAGATAGCATTTGTTTCTAGTCATGTGCCTTGAGCAACCACTGTCAATAACTCCTTTTTTCCTTGTACTCCCTTTTGCTATGTGTTGACCTACACATAAAATAAAAGCCAATCAACTCTTTTGGGATCCAACCTTATAGACTTGGATCTCGCCTCGGCACTCAAGGTAAGAATATTCATGTAAAGTATTTTATCACTAAGCTGCTTTTGGCTTTTCCAATACCCACATGCTAAGGCGTTAACAACATTAGCCCCTTTTCCCTTGTTTTTACTTACTACTAGCTCTAATCGCGCTAGCAGTTAGTATCTTTTACCCTACAGTATAACACATTTTTAAATTGAAATACAAATTTTTGTTTGCTGAATACTTGTTAAAATGGCTTGTACTTGTGATATCCTTTTAGTAAGCATTTTTTATATTGTTGTAGATGATTCACAGTTGTTTATGAGCCAGGAAGTATTAAATGGTCAAACAGCATATTAACACTTAGCACCAACAATATTAATTTTACCAACCTGGTTAATCCTTGCTGTGGAAACAAATCTTCTATTAGGGTGAGGGTGAGTCATTTAATTAGCCAAAGTTCTTTCTGATTTCAACCCTACATGAGTTGTTTCCAATCTGGTCTTATAACCTTTTTATCACACACATAATGAAGATGCCACAAAACAACACAATAAAACATAAGATTTATTAATCATGTTTAAAAAGCACTTCCTATTCTTTAGGATATAAGATTGTTCAGTTTCTTTGGTTAGGTATTGTTTGTTTATGTGTTTTCTTCTACCTCTTCCTTCTACTGTTTCCCAGCAAACTTAACAAATTATTATCTTTTCATGCTAGGCCTAATAGTTTTACAACTCTTAACATTATTAGTAAATTCAACCTCACTATCATCATCAGAATTCTAAATCCACAATGACTGGAGGTCTAAAACTGTTTCTTTCCTAACATTTTAGGTTTTATTACTGCATCACCATATTTTTTTACAATCACAGACTCATGATTTGACAACTTTCCTTAACATAACTGTTGTAACAACAGTAATAAACATCTATATTCTCACTTTTAACTATTTCATCCATAATGTTAAGAATCAGTTTGAAGGAATAAAGTTCCCTGAATAAGAGTGTGGGAAATGCATGAATCCCTTATCCTAAGCAATTTTGGTCCTATCTTATTCTCCTAATTTTATAACATTCTCAGAAGAATTCACAAAGCTTTCTAGTACAGTAGAGAAGCTGCATAGAAATTAGCATTATATCCTAGTCCAGCAGTTTAAACTTGTCAATAACTTGACTTTCCACCACAAATTATTCATAGATTAGAAGAAAATTTAGAAACTTCTCTAATGTTAGGTTTAAACTCATCGTCTCTCTTTTTCTGCCTTTTCCAATTTCTTTTTGTTTCAACTAGAGCATTATATCTTAGTTTAACTTCAAGGTTTAAAACATTAATGCTTTCTTTGAACACCACTCTTTTTTCTATACTGATCTAGTCTGGCATCATTCTACTGATTCTAAACACCGCTTTAAAAGATACTAAATTAAATCGATACTTTTGAAATTCTTAAGACAAACTATCATATTGTTCTTTAAGAGTAGCATAAGCTTTTACACATGATTTAGAACAAGAATCTACCTCAGAATCTAAATTGGAAAAACTTCCTGAAGATGTATATGCCATCAATACAAAGTTTGTAGGATGCTCTTCTTCAACTTGCTAGGTCTAATCATATTATCCAATTCCATCTTGGAGCAACCAGGCATTTTCATGGGCGTTTCCACATCACAGTTCATCTACTATCTCTCCTTTCTATGTTTTTCCTGATTTCTAGGAGCTTTAACTTCTCTTGCAAAAGTGACACTTTTTTATGAACATGTGTAGCACTACTTGATCACCACTTTTAAGAGACCTGTCAAATCTAACTCTTTGACCATTTACATCCAACTTCCTACCTGTCCTTTTGATGAATCTCCTAGCTCTAATTGTCAACATGGCCATTTCCCATTGTAAATCCATTTCTTCTAGTATCAAATCAATTTGTTCTAGACGCCTCTTGGTGCATTGTTGAGAGATTTGAGCGACTAGCTAGGAAAGCACAGATCATAGCATCACTAAGGTTATCTCCAGATGTAGGATTACTTTGAGTATGAGCAACACTAACTCTATAAGTAGTGTTATCTGCTTTATTTGTGCTGCTGTTGCTGTTGCTGTTAGTGCTGTTGGAGGACACAAAAGCCACATTTTATGGATTTTAGCTTGTACTTGCTGATCCTGTAAGTTTAGGTTCATATATCTTCAAGTTGTTGTACAAGTCATCCAAACTGATGGTCTTTATTTCCTCTTTGTTCCTCCAGATCAAAGCATGAGTCTTCCATTCAGATAGAAGACTTCTTAATAGTTTTAAGTTCATGTCCTCTTGTGTAATAACTTCGCCCTGAATCTCTAACTAACTAATAAGTTTTTGCAACCTATCAAAAGTTTGGTCCATTGTTTCTGAACTTGATCCTGTAAAGTTCTTATATTGTTGCTTGAGTAGAGTTCTCTGAACTTTCTTGGATTCCTTGTTTCCTCCATACCTCTTCTCAATGGCTTCCATTACAATTTTGCATCTTTATAGACTGGAACTTTAGTGTGATCCCTTATTTGGGAGTTCTCCATCAATAATTTTCCTCTAGCTTTCCCCTCATCTTATTCCTCCTGTCATAGCTTATCTTCTGCAGAGTGGGTTTCAAATTCCTGATTAACTCTACAACATTTTTGTTTCTCTTCAGCACTTTGTTACCATTCAGAATTACTTCCCAGAGGGAGTAATCCCTCACGAGAAAGTATTGATCTATCCTCATTAACCAGAGATCATATTCCCCAGGGTTAAGGATAGGAAGTCTTGCAGTCAAAGTTGTAGAAGTAGTTCTTGCCTCCATCTTATCACTGAGAAATAGATCTAGTATATATTGTTTGTTTCTTCTTATTCAAAGCTTCACAACAAGCTTTGATACCACTTGTTGATCTCAATGAACAGATCTTGAACTCCTTACCTTGATGTAAGGTTTAGTATCCTTAGATAAATCTAAAGTCACTAAGATTGAAACTTTGAGTGTATGATATAAACTATGCGGAATCTAGTTTATATCACTAAGAAGAATAAAGAAAAAGTATGCTTGAGATACAAAAATACAACCAAAACAATAAGTTTTAATATATTAATACGAACGCTCTTTGACAGTGTTAGGGTTTACAACCTTGAAGCTATGAATACTATGAAAGACTGATATGATGTTATGTGTCTTTCTAACTATTCCGTAGGGTTCCTTTTATACACTAAGGAAACCCTAATGGGCTTATAAAATCCGTACAATGATAATGCATATCTATTCCTAATTTAACTCATGCATATCATAATAGCAGTATTAACTATATAAGACTAACAATACTAACTATACTGGCAGTACAAATAAAGTACTAGCAGTACTAACTAATATAACTAACAGTACTAACTACTTAGTACGTTTTCTTTAATCTTTAGCAGCAGCATCAACTCTGAACCAGCAGTAGTAAATTAGCACCAGCAGTAGTAACTCAGAATTTCTAATAGTGAGAAAAAGAATTGAGAGAAGTAGTGAGAATAAAAACAGAAAGAGAGTTGTTTAAAAATAGAAAGAGAAAATTATGAGTAAAAAGAATTGAGAGAAATCAAAAATAGACAGAGAGTTTTTGTGAGCTAAAATGTAAATTTGATGATGGAAAAGCTAATTAGAATGGAATTGGAGTTAATGCTGGTGATTCAAAGTTAATGCTGCTAGGCATAAACTTAACTACTTACTCTGCTTGGTAAAGAGTAAAGCTGCTATAGGCATAAACTTACAACTGTAGGGGAAAATAAAATGCTGCTAGGCATAAACCTTCTACTACTAGTTTGAAAGTAATGCTACTAGCATAACTTACAAACTGCAGGTGAACGATTAATGCTATTGAGGGTAGTTTCATAAATACTTCGATTAAGGGTGTCATTCACTTATTTAATCGATTTCATTCAATCATATACTCTGTAAACACAAACCCTAACTCAATTTCATCATTCATCATCAAAACCCATCACAATGATGACCCTAAAGTTTGCTGATTCACATAATATGGTCGCATTTTTGACTAAATCTGTTAAAAGTGAAGGGTTTAATCAGATAGTGGATTTTCTAAATGCAAATCCTATAAGAAATGCTTTAACGATCAATCCCACTATATATGCTTCGTGCATTAAACAATTCTGGGCTAACTGTCATGATGAAAAGTTAATGGGGAAGTTTAGTTACAAGCCCTAGTAGATGGGAAGAAGATTGTTGTTACTGAAGCATCTGTAAGAAGAGATCTTCAACTGGAAGATGCTAATGGTGTTGATTGTCTGCCAAATGCTACAATTTTTGAACAACTTACACTCATGGGGTATGAAAAACTTTCACAGAAGCTTACATTTTATAAGGCTTTCTTCTCTCCCCAATGGAAGTTTCTTATCCATACTATTTTGCAATGCCTAAGTGCTAAGACTACTGCATGGAATGAATTTAGTAGCACTATGGCCTCTGCAATTATCTGTCTAGCCAATAACCAGAAGTTCAACTTTTCCAAGTATATTTTTGAAAACATGATGAAGAACTTAGATAGTGCTGTCAAATTCTTGATGTATCCAAGATTTGTACAAGTATTTTTGAATAATCAACTGGAAGGGATGGCAACTCACAACAAGATTTATATTGCACCCTCACACACAAAGAATGTTTTTGCTAATATGAAGAGGCAAGGAAAAGACTTTTCTGGTAGAGTAACACCATTATTTCTAACAATGGTGGTTCAAGCTCCAGAAGATCAGGGTGAAGGTTCAGACATGCCAACTATTACTCAACCATCATCATCTCAACCCCAAAAGAAACATAAGCTAAGGAAGCCTAAGAAGAAGATACTCAAATACCTCAATCTAATGTTCCTAGTGACAATCTAGCAGATGAGGCTGTTAGTGAGGAGAATGTATCTAAACATTTCAATGATCTACTTCTCAGTGGTGAGGATAAACTGAAACTTCAAGAATTGATGACACTATGTACCAACTTACAAAATAGGGTTCTTGATTTGGAACACACAAAGACCACTCAGGCACTGGAGATTGACAGCTTAAAAAGGAGGGTCAAAAAGCTTGAGAAGAAACAAAGGTCAAGAACTCATGAGCTTAGAATATTGTACAAGGTTGGTTAAAGTGCTAGGGTTGTATCTTTTGAGGATGAAGGTTTGGGTAAGTGGTGAGCATGTCTGCAACTTAAAGATTGATGAATTTTTTTTCTACAAATTGCAACAAAGAGTGCTTGACTGGAGAACACAAAGACGCACAAGGCTCAGGAGATTACAAGTTTTGAAAATAAGAGTAAGATGTTAGAGAAGCAAAGGTTGGCAGGGTCAAGAACTCACAAGCTCAAAAGATTATTACCAAGATGGGTAGATGTGCAATTATAGGTTCCTTTTTTCTGATGAAGCTAGTTTAGGTGATCAGGAGGATGCATCCAAATAGGGGAGGAAAATTAATGACATCGATAAAGATGCAGACATTACATTGGTTGATGAAACTCAGGGGAGGTATGATGATGATCAAATGTTTGATGTAAGTGATCTTGCTTGTGAAGAGGTATTTGTTGCGGAAAACAAAGGAGTTTGATAGCAAGAACGATGATGTAGTAGTATGTGATGATACTGCTCAGTTAGTACTGCTGCAACAACTGTTACAATAACTCTGATGAATCACATAGGTCAAGCACTTAAATAATTAAAAACAGCAAAGTCCAGGGTTTGAAAAGAATTGTCTTCAAAGAGCCAGTAGAATCAACAATAACAACAACAATAATATCTTCACAACAACCATCCCAGGTAAAATTTTAGGACAAAGGCAAAGGGAAAATGGTAGAACCTAAAAAGCCTTTGAAGAAGAAAGATCAAATCAGCTTTGATAAAGAAACTGCTAAAAGACTACAAGCTGAATTTGATGAGGAAGCAAGACTTGCAAGGGAGAAAGATGAAGCTAATGTTGCCTTAACTGAAGAATGGAATGACATTCAAGCAAAGATTAAGGCTAATCAGTTATTAGCTGAAAGATTGCAAGCAAGAGAACAAGAAGAGTTGACCATTGAAGAAATGGCTAAATTATTTCAACAACTCTTGGAGAAAAGAAGAAAACACTTTACAGCAAAAAGGGCAGAAGAAAAGAGGAACATACCACCAACAAAAGCTCAATAAGGAGTATCATGTGTTACTTATTTGAAAACATAGCAGGATGAAGCCCAAAGATTTAAAGGAGCAAGTCTTTTGAAAATATTCAAGAATTATTTGACAAAGCAATGAAAAGGGTAAACACATTTGTTGACTTCAGAACAGAGTTGGTGGAAGGTACTGAAAAGGAGGAAGGTTCAAAGAAAGCTAAAGCAGAAGTGATAGAAGGTAGTTCAAAAAGAGCAGGAGATAAGCTAAGAACAGAGGTTACTAAAAGCTAAAAGATAGTGATGTATCAAGAAGCAGCTAAGATGAAAGAGCTTATGAAAATTGTTCCTGGTGAAGAAGAAGTAGCAATTGATGCTATACCTTTAGCTACTAAGCCTCCAAGTATTGTTGACTAGAAGATCCTTAAAGAAGGAAAGATCAGCTACTTTCAAATTATAAGAGCTGATGGAAGTTCAAGTGGTTATTGGGCCTTTATTTAGATGCTTAATTTGACAGAGAGATTTAGAAAACTTATGGAAATTGGTAAAAGTAAGCATGGATCAACTAAGGCCCAGAAGAGGGCTTATAGAGGAGTATATGGGGTGATCTAAAGACAATGTTCAAACATCATGTAGAAGATACAGTGTAGAGGAATCTACAAGGACAGAAAATGTTGATTTGGAAACTTTTTGATTCTTATGGAGTACATTTTTTGAGGTTGCAATCTATGCATATCTTTATGCTGGTTAGAGAAATAGTATCCCTTACACTGCTACCATCTCTGATATGCTGAACAACGATGCTTCATGCTGATCATTATGAATGAAATGTGTTATCAACTTCTTAAGCTCATCACAAAACAGCTCAAGAATCAATGAAAGTTGTTGAGAATCATCCTCCACGGTGTTTACTGAGGCTTTCAATGAAGAAACTTGAGATTTTGAAGATAAATATCAAGTTTAGGGGAGGATTGTTTGGATTAAAAGACTTCTTGATGATCTTAGAGTTACTGCTGCTAAGGTTTGTGTTACTGCTAAGCATAAATTAGTGATGTTAGTAATCTTAATGAAAAAATATGCTAAGTAGTTAGTACCGCTAGTTTCTACTGCTAGTGTAACTTAGTACTGCTAGTGTATATTAGTACTGCTAGTATCTACTGCTAGTGTAAGTTACTACTGCTAGTGTATGTTACTACTGCTAGTTACTACTGCTAGTGTAACTTAGTACTGCTGATGAAGATTGAAGAAAGATTAGGTAAATAAAGATGTAAAGCGGAAAGTAAAAGAAAATGCAAACCGACACGATGATTTATAGTGGTTCGGTTACGAAGCTCCTCTTCGCCCTACTCTACTCCTCGAGTATCCAACTCGAGAGTTACTTCACTAATCAACAAGCTCCCTTTCGGCGGAGAAAACCTTATACCAATGCTTACATTATTTTCCGACACTAAGATAGATGTCGAGTCTTTTTTCGGGTACAACCAAACCCGTTATCTTTTATGGCCCAACATAATAAACCTTGTGTTTTATGGCCTAAACACATAAACCGCGTCGCTTACATTCTTTTTTGACATTAAGCTAGATGTCGAGTCCTGATCTTAGCTAGAACCAATCTACCACTACGCTAATGTATTTTAAGGCCTAAAATACTAACCAACCCATAATAAACCCATCCAAATATATACATCATTTGGATCTACACACTACTAAAGATTGAAAGACATGGACTCGATCTATATGTAACAAATGTTACAAATAGACTAACTAGACTACATAACTTCGGATCTTGAAGATGATCGAAGTTCTTCTCTTGCACTTGAGGGAAGAAGGAAAGAGTAGAAGATTGGATCACATTTAAACAAGATTAAACAAGTTAAATGATCAAAAATTTAGTGAGATCTAGAGAGAGAAAGAACTGAGAGAAATTTGTGCAAAATGGTTATAAAAATAGTTAGAGGTGACCCCCTATTAATAGGAGCTGAAAAACAGCCTGTCAGGAAACGGCGGTCCCAGATATATTAGGGGCCGCTGGGGGGGACCGCCGTATTTAAGGAGGCCGCCCCGACAAATGCTCCTATTTTTGTCTTCTTGTGGTGACAAACTTGTCTGGTGAAAGTGACACTTGTTTTGGGGGGAAAATAACCAGATTTGAATTTTGAAATAATTACCACATTAAACATTTCTTTATAATTCAAAAATAATTTATTTAATTGATTTTTGAAAAATTGTTTTGTCACATTTATAAGAATGTGAAGTTTTAAGACAAAAACTTATTTCTTTGATCATCCTACAAGTTTAATGTTTGTTTGTACATACCTTATGTGATTTACGTCGGGTGCAAACAAACATCGGTGTTGATGCAGATTTGAGACGTCGAGAGATGTTGATGTATGTATGCATTGATGATTTGTGATTACGAGTAACTAGCGTACTTTACATTACGTATTAAAAGTCACATGTTTGTCATCAACAAAACATAAAGAGATCGTATAGATTATATATCGTAATATTTGCACTAACACTTCCTCTTTTGTGTTTATTGTGTATTGAATTGGTATTTGTTTCCACCAAACATGTGCTAGTCTCTCAGGCTGAACCCCCCCTATTTCATTAGACAACGTATATAGCATATGTTTAACCAGTAAATAGACTAATTAAAATACTGATAGAATATAGGATTAAATTTCCACTCTTAGTGTTCGACACCCTACTTACCACGAACTCCATCTTGACCGGGTACACTGCTCGTTAAAGTGTTGTTTTAGGTTTGTCGGCTGAATATAAATGTAAAACTTGATAATCAAATAATTGACCCTACACGACATCACATCAGGTTTTTGGCGCCGTTGCCGGGGAGTGAAATAATTAAACCTTATTCTTATTAGTATTTCTAACCATTAATTTAGTTTAGTTTAGTGTAATCTAATTATTTAAATTCTGTTTGCATTTATTCGCATTGTGTGCTTGTTTGTGTGTTTAATTTCCTGCATTGTATATTTTGCATATTGTGTGTTTGTGTGCATTGTTACAGCCTGCTGTAACATTCCGAGTTGAATACTCAATACAGCGTATTTATCTTCCTGGATACGGCGTATAAATTTTTTCTAAACCAATACAGCGTATTCAACTCTATCATCAATACGTCGTATTCAGTTCACTGAATACGGCGTATTAAGCTATTTAACAGTTTTCTTTATATCGAATTTGTTACAGGTTAAAATGGATGACCTCAACATTACTATAGAGGAGTATATCAGACTTGAGGAAGAAAAAGCTCGTAGGAGTGGTAAGGTGTTTAACTGGGAAACTGCTAAGTATGGTAAGATCTGGTATGATGAAGACGTTCATGACCTCAGATCTGTTGAAACTGAATTCCCAGCTATAGTCTTTAACGACAAGTTAACATCTGAAGCAACACTCTCGTGTGAGCCTATGGTAAGTTGTCTTAACGACAATGAAATTGACTTTAGAATATCGTTTGACGAATCCAATGATGAATATTACACGGTAATTTATGACGAAAATTCATTTTCCTATAAAATAATTTATGTCAACGATTTGAAAACGGATTCTGAAAATGATAATGATAAAGTCAATATGCCTTTGTTTTCGACACCCGAGCCTGAGGTCAGTTATTCTAATGATTTAGACTTCTTTAAAGATTTTGAGAATGAATTTCCAGCCATTGTTTACAATGATGCTCTAACGTCTAAATCAGATTTCTTAACTGAACCTACCGAAAGTCATCAACATATCGATGAATTTAATTTAAAAAATGAAACATCATTGTCCGAATGTGATGAAAAGGAACAAAACATTTTATACTTTAATGACCTATTTCCTTTCAACGTAATCTATCTATATGACTTAAAATCAGATAAGGACAATGATATTGATGAAATCGATATTGAGCAATCTTCGGGGGATATGTCTGTTGTATCATTACCTAATGTAATAAATACCGATGATGGTGCCTATGTACTAAGGTCAAATAAGCTTTTGGAAACAAGTCATGATACATCTAATAAAAATTTTCAAAACTGAAACCTTTATCAAGGAATTATGTGTTAATATCGTGACTTGTAACAAAGGGATGCCATTTATTTTCCTAATCAAGAATTTGTATGTGCCATTTGGCATCCCGTTTGACTCCAAATTGTTTTATAAGGATGAGATTAAATTGGGGCAAGTCTAACTTAAAGACCAGCTGAAACAAAAGTGCTTCCCAGGAGACAACACGGTCATTTTAATTGTTGTCGCATTTAATTGTTTGAATTTTAATTTTCTACACGAGTCTGTCTTCCCAGACATTACATACGGCGTATCGAACCCCATTGGATACGGCGTATGCATGTCTGGACGTCATTATTTTTAAAACTTAATTATTTAATTTCCAGTAATTGTTTCTACAGGAACAATACGACGTATCCTTGGGTTTGGGATACGGCGTATTGATCCCTGTATAGTTGTGTGTTTAATTGTTTTCTTGTACCATTGTAGCGAGATAGAATTTGCACTTGTCTTCTAACCTTTTTACAGGACCTTGCTGAAACTATGATATGGTATATGCTGAAAAAGACTTGTGTTGAACTTATCCGGGCATTCTGAAGCCCTAGTCAACACACTTTTTGCTCAATAACTCATCATGGAGAATTATCACGAGCAAAACATCAGGGAGTTTTCCGTTCTAATTCTATTTTCTCTTATTATTTAATTATTTTATTTATACAACGAGGATGTTGTATAATTTAAGTAGGGGGGGATGGAGAATTAGAACGTACTTGTCTTTTTTTTACAAAATAACATGCAAAGTGCTTAAAAATGGTTAAAATTTAATTTTTTTTCAGCATGACTTTTGTAAAAAATCACTAGTTATATTACCTAGCGCACTATAACCCTTGATACATATTATGAGAATTAAGCCTATTCCTTTCCAACTGTCTACTAAATTCCACAAATGTATGAGTGTGCCGGTGATGTAGTAGACTTTAGATTTTAGCCTGGTATATCACTCGAGACCGCCATGATTAGTACTATGGATTTAGATGGAAGAACATGTTCAACTGATAAATTTCTAGGATTAAACCAAATAGCCTACATGTCGTAAAAATAACTAACTTCACTGGTTAGTTAACTCCCGTGTAACCCTTGATTACTCTCATTTTTAGAGTAAAATCCCCTAGAACAACCTGTTGAGCCATTCCTTTCTTTTTGTACACCATATTATATGTTTCGTTACACCTTTGCACCTTAGCCTACCGTGTAGATTAAGCCTATTTCTCTATGTTGCTAGTTGCTTTCGTGTAAAGTCTTGTATTTCCTATGTCAAAGTGAAAATTTTCTATCTCTGTAATGGTCGGGAAATTGCACAATGCAATGGGAAAATATGTAGCTCGTAAGTTTTGCTACTTTTCGCAATTATGAATTATGTCCGATGAAGAAGTACTACAAGGAAAAGATTATCCGGATAAATTATGAAAGTGAAGACGGTGGAATCAAACCGAGGTTTATTATGTATTATGAAAAAAAGAGAAAAAGCAAAAAAAAAGAGAAGGAAGAAAAATAGTCGTTTCAAAAAGAAGTTTATACCGAAGGAATCACTTAGAAGGATCGATTATTCGTTGATACGTTACAAAAATCAACGATGTTAAGTTTTGTAAAAAGTGGCCGATATCACCACTTGTGTAAAAGTATGTAAAGAGCGGGATGTAAGGGAAGTTGACCGTTATGGGAACGTCAACTTTGGTTGTCTTTGTCATTTCTGTGATCGAGGCGTCTGTCTATATATTCGAGTCTTTGTCATGGAACGGTCGGGGGAAAGTTACTAGCAACCGCACCTTATTTGTTGGCTTAATCTATTTGTTTTGTGAATTTTATTTAACAACCATTTTACTTCCCTTTCCTAGCAACTAACCTTAGTGTCTACTCGAACGAGGACTTGTTCGAGCATGCATGTCTATTCCGTCGTTACGGCCATGTATGCATGTCTCAGCTGCCTTGTTGGATGACGACTTTTGGTGAAAGTTAGAAGGTCCCTACCCTATATCATTCTTCATCCTAACCGCTGGTTAAACACGAACAGGGATGTGTTCGGATTGTATATGTCTATTCCGTCGTTACGGCCGTGTATATACGATACAGCTGCCTTGTTGGTGTGGTACTTATGGTGAAAGACTGTTGAATGATCAACCGTAAGCCTTCTTAACCTAATTTAGCTTTTGACTTGTTCTTCCTTAGCTTTAGCGGTGGAGATGTGTATCCTTGCCAAGCTTATGATACGAAACTAATCACGACCGAGCAATTGAGCGTACTACTTAAATGTTGCACCCTAGATTAGTTGAGTGATCTGAGTGTTTTCATTTCCATATTTCGTGAGGAGCTTGGTTATGTACAGGTGATTAGGACAAAACGATGCTTAAACGGAAAATCCTTAACTTCGGTTCGGGACACATTTTCATAAACTAAACTTTTTTCTAAAGTCTACTTGAGGACAAGTAGGATTCAAGTGGGGGGATATTTGATGACATCAAATAACGTCACTTTATTATATCATTTATCCCATCTATTTTGCCCACTTTTATATAATTATTGCATTATTTGGTACTTAATTACTTTAAAGTTGATAAATGCAGTAATTCAGGAGTGTTTTGTGAAGATAAGCTAAAAGGCGCATAAATTGGAGATAAAACGAAGGCATTTGAAGATTTTTGAGAATTCACCAATACGCCGTATCCAACTAAAGAGATATGGCGTATCAGCGCCAAGATTTCATAAGAAAACGCATTTGACCAATTCCCAATACGGCGTATCCATGCTATCTACATACGCCGTATCCATGAAGATAACTATTCGAAGATACAGTAAATCAAGTAAATTAGGAATGATATCAAAGATTTATTACGAACGTAGCGCGCACTCCAAGGAATCTAGCCCAATATACCGTATCGACCTATCTGGGTACGGCGTATCGAGTATTTTTCAGCAACTATAAATAGAAGACTCAAAAACAAGCTTTCAGTGTACAATATCATATTCTTTATACCATACTCATCAGAGACGAATTTTAGAAGAGAAGATCAGCCATAAAGGTCAAGCATTGATCACGAATCCATAGAAGACATCGTGTAATTTTTACTCTCTTAATCGTTTGATTTTCAATTGTTTCATCTTAATGAAAGTTCAATGTTTGGTTTGTTTTAAAATTGATTTCATAATTTATCGTTGATTGTTTAATTATGTTTATCACCTCATACTTGTTTATGTGTTTGAATATGCGACCTATCATTCAACTGGGTCTAGTGTTACAGACAAAGTAATCTAGATACCGAGATAGCTCTCTATATCGTGTTTCATATATCTGGACCAATAGGATCACAAATAACGTTCTATCTTTGTCTTTTGATTATGAGCTTAGTTGGACCGGTAGGTGACCCGTTTATGTTTCAGCAATCATGCTCTTAATTAACTGATAAAGATTGGAATAGTGGACTACCAGTATATAAAACACCTTCAAACAATAAGTGGGTAAAGTCCCGTTGGGCTAGAGTTTTAACAGGATCACCACTGCTTTAATTCTCTAAGATAGATTATAATTAAACTAAAGGATGCTTTATGCGGATGCATTAATTGTGACAGGATTAATTGTGTCTAGGTCTTAGGATGATGTCCCGCCTAAGTCTTAAGAATGATATGCCGCTTCGAGATAAGTAAATCATTGCACTAAAACAAACAAACCAGCATTGAACCGGATTTAATATGGCTAATACAGTTTTCTATCATTTGGCTTGTACCGCTTTTCTATCTTCTAATCTTCATCTTTTATGTTTATTGTGTATTGAATTGGTATTTGTTTCCACCAAACATGTGCCAGTCTCTCAGGCTGAATCCCCCATTTCATTAGACAACGTACATAGCATAGGTTTAACCAGTAAATAGACTAATTAAAATACTGATAGAATATAGGATTAAATTTCCACTCTTAGTGTTCGACACCCTACTTACCACGAACTCCATCTTGACCGGGTACACTGCTCGTTAAAGTGTTGTTTTAGGTTTGTCGGCTAAATATAAATGTAAAACTTGATAATCAAATAATTGACCCTACACGACAGCACATCAGGTTTTTGGCGCCGCTGCCGAGGATTGAAATAATTAAACATTATTCTTATCAGTATTTTTAACCATTAATTAATTTAATTTAGTTTAGTGTAATCTAATTATCTAAATTCTTTTTGTATTTATTTGCATTATGTGTTTTAATTCCCGCATTTAATTATTTTAAATAGTATTATGTTCTGACTGATCACCTGATACGCTATATCCACCAGTTGGATACGACGTATCAAACCGTCTGATCAGGACAACGTATTGAGTTTTACTGTCTAAACGACGTATCTGTTTCAAGACAATACGACGTATTCAGTAAGCTGAATACGGCGTACTAGTATTCAACAGACCCATACGGCGTATTCAGATTAATTGAATACGGCGTATTCGTCATCTAATACAGTAACAATAGTAAAACTCCATATGTTTGATTTCACGCTTAATTCCTCTCATCAGGACATATCCTACTGATTCGTTGTCATTTGTTTTAGGTAGTGCATGACAAGAAGTTCGACGAAGGAACTATTTTTACCTTTTAAAAACCCGGAACAAAAATTTTGCTCAAAAAGGAGGCTCTTCGATACACCTAGTCTCATAGATTCGAATTCACCTGAGTTCGATCACATTTTTGACATCAAGGAAAAATTAGAGGAAAGGGAAAGAGAAACAATGACGGACACGATGGAGCAGTATATGAGCAAAACCCGAGAAAATTATGGGTCGGGTGTTACTAGGCCTACGATCAACCAAGATACCCCCTTTGAATTGAAGGGGAAATTTCTTAAAGAACTTCGTGACAATACTTTCAGTGGCTCGGAACACGAAGATACAAACGAGCACATCGAAATGGTTCTAGAGATTGTTGACTTATTTCACATCCCAAAAGTAACTCAAGATCAAATCATGCTACGAGCCTTCCCAGTCTCCCTTACTGGAGCTGAAAGTAGATGGCTAAGGAACCAGCCGTCAGGATCAATTACAACCTGGGAGATCCTCAAAACTAAGTTTCTGAACAAATACTATCCACCTGCACGCACCGCAAAGAAAATGGAGAAAATTAACGACTTACAGCAGGAACCCGATGAAAGCCTTTTTCGAGCATGGGAAAGATTTAAAGAATTACTGATGAAGTGTCCTCAACATTATTTGACTGACATGCAGGAAGTTATCTTGTTTTACAACGGGTTCGATGTTCCAACTTGACAGATCCTGGACTCAAAGGGTTCCATACCTTCCAAAACTGCTGCTGATGCTAAAATAGCCATTCAAGAGATGGCTGAATACTCTCAAAAATGGCACAATGGAATATCTCCTAGGACCTGAAGTACTAAAACTTCTGACGGGCTTGCTGTTATCCAAGCCCAACTCAATAATCTCGGTCGAGAAATAAAGAAAGTAAATGAGAAAGTGTGCGCTGCTCAAGTCGGATGCGAACTATGCAAAGGACCACACTATACAAAAGATTGTCCACAAAAGGAAGAAGGGAAAATTTTGGAAGAATCCTTCTATACACAGTTCGGTGCACCCTATCAACCTGGAGGACAGTATAGAGCAGCAGGGCAGGGATTCTACCAACGAAATAATGGAAATTCTTCGTATCCTGATCGGAGACCAATCCAGGAAGAATCACTAACCAAATTCATGGCAGAATCAGCTAAAAGGCATAAAGAAAACTCGAACATAATCAAGGAGATCTGAGCTTCTACCGATGCAGCCATAAGAAACCAAGGAGCTTCAATTAAGATCTTGGAAATACAAATCGTACATATGAGAAAAGTCTTGCAAGAGAGAGGGTTTGGAAGCCTGCCCATCTCTACGGAAACAAACCCTCAAGACCAAGTTAAATCGATCTCAACTGCTAAAGCTGATTTCTCTGAGATACGCCGTATCAGGCATGAGCCATACGCCGTATCGGGCACACAACAAAAAAGCCTATTTTCTGAAATAGTCCCTTTTCCAAGATGACTACAAAACTTCGGCTGTGATGATTGGAGAGAGACACAAGATGTGAAGATTCTGGATACTTATGATCACTCCTTGTCTCAAAAGGAAAAAGACCCAGTGAGCTTTACTTTACCTTGTTTTATTCATAATATCTGTTTTTATAAAGCTCTTGTTGACCTTGAAGCAAGTGTGAGCATTATGCCATTCTCTACCTACACCAACCAGGGTCCAGGAATTTTATCTCACACTAGGTTGACCATCGAACTGGCTAACCGAACCATTAAACAACCAAGGGGTATTGCCAAAAATGTGCTAGTAAGGATAGGAAAATTTATTTTTCCTATAGACTTTATCATCTTGGACATACCCGAGGATAATGATGTCCCTTTAATCCTCGGACGACCATTCTTGTCAACTGCCCATTCCAAGATCGATGTTTTCAAAAGAAAGATTACTTTAAGGGTCGGGGAAGAAAAACTTGTTTTTAAAAGTGTTAAGCCCGCCACTAGCATAATCAAAAGGGTCTTTGTAATAAAAAGTCTTAATTCGAAAACAAACTTTATCAGAAAGGGTGATGAATCATTCGACCCAATTTATGGTAGCTACATAGAACTAAATGATTTGGATACACCTTTAGAAACTAAAACGGATCAAGATGATTTTGTACCAATTTTTGTTAAAACCGGCTCTTATAAGATGGAATTTTCGTGTGTAATCGGGTATAAATATGTTATCACTAACCTCCTCCCTTTCTTACCCATTAACCTAATGTCTAAAAGTTTTTACTATTCCATATTTGGGGACAAGGATGAAGGGAAGAGTCATGTCAGGACTTTGATTGATATACCTGTTTTTGTTGGAAGTTTTTCTATTATTTCAGGTTTTACCATCATTGACGATGATGATATGACAAAATACGTTGTGCTCGACATGAAATTTTGCAAGCGGTACGCATTATGCCAAAGGATTATGAAGAGATTCGCTCTTAGGAATAATTGCGAGCGAATTATGGAGGATGAATAAAATGAATAAAGAAAGGAAAAAGGTCAAACTTAAAGACCGACTAAAACAAAAGTGCTTCCCGGGAGACAACCTGGTCATTTTAATTATTTATCGCATTTAATTGTTTGAATTTTAATTTTCTGCACAAGTCTTTCTTCCCAGACATTACATACGGCATATCGAACCCGTCTGGATACGGCATATGTATGTCTGGACGTTATTAGTTTTAAAACTTAATTATTTAATTTCCAGTAATTTAATTGATTCTACAGGAACAATACGGCGTATCTTAGGGTTTGGGATACGACGTATTGACTTATGTACAGTTGTGTGTTTAATTGTTTTATTGTACCATTGTAGCGAGATAGAATTTGCACTTGTCTTCTAACCTTCTACAGGACCT
Source organism: Tanacetum coccineum (assembly GCA_026074375.1). Lineage (NCBI taxonomy): Eukaryota > Viridiplantae > Streptophyta > Magnoliopsida > Asterales > Asteraceae > Tanacetum > Tanacetum coccineum. The sequence continues at coordinate 44,338 of BQNB010030074.1, forward strand.
TGCTGAAACTATGATATGGTATTTGCTGAAAAAGACTTGTGTTGAACTTATCCGGGCATTCTGAAGCCCTAGTCAACACACTTTTTGCTCAAGAACTCATCAAGGAGAATTATCACGAGCAAAACATCAGGGAGTTTTCCGTTATAATTCTATTTTCACTTATTATTTAATTGTTTTATCTATACAACGAGGACGTTGTATAATTTAATTGGTGGGATGGAGAATTAGAACGTACTTGTCTTCTTTTTTACAAAATAACATGCAAAGTGCTTAAAAATGGTCAAAAAGAATTCAGCATGACTTTTGTAAAAATCACTAGTTACATTACCTCTTTGTCATTTGTCCGAGTTTGGTTGGATTAACCTCTAGATCCTGTGAGGACCAACCTGTGATCAGGTAGATTCAATCTTAAGAAGAATCTCCTTGACAGGATTTCCAATATAAGTATCGGATCTTCTAATGTATAAACATCAGAATTGCCTTACTTGCCTGTTCTCTTAATCAGAACATCTCAAAGCAGACAGCACGATAAGAGTGAATCGGTTAGTTACTATCTTACTGATTGAAAAGGAAAAATTGATTTGAAAATCAATCGACGTGTCACTTGAGAAAGTGTTTTTGTGACACATCAAGAGTGTTAAGCTTTTATCAAAATTCATCAATCGTCAATTCATAATCTAGACCGATTTGATATCCAGTGTTACAAGTTTGACCCATTAAGGATCTCATAAGTCACCTACCATGAGCTTGTTTGATGTTGGCTCAAGCAGGATTTCCATCTTCATTATGAATACATAAGTATCACTCGGATGTTCTGGCAAAACCGCAAGGATAATGCATAGGACTCTTATGATAATCCTTGTATTCACATTGTGTGAATGACAAGAAAAAATGGAATAGTGCCCTAATGATATTAATTGATGATCTCTTGGCTCTAGACTCAATTGTGTGTTTTGGTTTTAGTGCTCGGAGGCTGGAGCGGACTACCACCTTTTCAATATCAACTAACTCGAAGTGAGAAAGTCAATAGATTACGTGTTTATTCTCCATGATAAACGAAACAGAAATTGTTTGAGAGATTCTGAGTGGTTAGGGAGGGTTGTGCATTGCATTACTAGGTCCATGATGTCAGTCTTCAATGTCAGCAATCATCTTTGTGATTTTGACAGCAGATGTATTGCCCCGGTTTCTGCTCAAGTATATGAGGGCATTCTTTCTTTACACCCTTTATCTTACATTTCATTTTTCATTCTTCATTCTCAACCCCTTTAGTGCTTCCGAGACTATCCATGATGAGAACCCCGTTGGTTTGTTCCAGTACTAATCTCCATCTCAGTCGGTAACTAATTATCCCTTAATTCTCACTCTCTACTATTCCTTTTTTATGTCATATCAAGGACTTTCTACACTAACTAGTGGGTTGTCCCCTGTTTCCTGGCTGGATCAATGGACTAAACCGTAAACTTACCACCTTCAAACTCTGATAAAAATAAAATCTACATTGTACGGTTTCTTTTTGGTATAGTTTACCTTGCCATAAAACCAATTGAAAAACTCAATCAAGTACTTGTGATATAAATATCAAAGCTTTTAGTACCTTGATTGTTTTTTAATTTTCAGAAACGCTCCCCCTTAACATGTGCATCGATTAAACGAAAATGTTTAGCACAAAGAGGACGGAGTATACACATGAGTCCACAAAATCACAATTTTTATCAGTTTTCATATTTAAATCACATTTTCTCCCCTTATCAAAAATTTCAAACCCGTTGATATTTTGGATACCAATGGCTTTGAATATGTTAGAAAACTGGGAGAACAATGTGCTGATTATTCACAAGCCAAATGGGGAACATATTAATGCTCCCCCTTAATCAATGAGGGTATGTGTGAGTGACAAGTATAAAAATTTGAAAGATTTTAAGTTTAACTAGAAACTCTTGAAAACTGTACACTTGTCACTAAACACTTAAAGTTACACTACATAATGATAGGAATGTACAAGATATATTATACAAGATAAGATGATATTGACCTGAGTATCAAAATGATTAAATCATTCAATTCTCAAATAAGTATTAGTCCAACATTCTCTTAGTCTTCCACCTAAGCCAAAAGCTTTCGAGATTCTCTTGACTGTCTTTCCAGCAAGAGGTTAAACACATTTGAACTTGAGCTTGTGTGGTTGGTGGTGTGGGTGTTGATGATGTCTTATCAGTAACCATTGAGATAACAGTGACAATGAGTGGAGTTATTTAGACAGTTGGGTCCTCTTGATGAATGGGAACATCCACCACTGATTGAATCTCGAGTTTAGCAGATGACAGAGTTAAACTAGTTTGTACATTTCCAGATTGTTTCTCTGCAACTTATGCATCAGTTTTGTATTCTCAGCTTTGTTTTCCTCATCATTGGAGACATCTAAAACTTCATTATCAGATTAAGAAAGTAAGCTGCTTGAGCTACCAGAATTGTCCTTTGGCTCATCGAGAACCTCTAGAATAATACCAGATCCTTCAGTTGAACCTTTGGAAAGTTGTTGAATTTTGTGGTCAAGCAAGCTTCTTCTTCTTTTAGAAGCTTCCACAGCTTCCCCCCGAATCAGCAATCCTTTCTTAAGTAGATTCAAGGGTTTCTTGTAAGCCGCATTAAGAAGACTTGATGTGTAGAGCCCAAATATCCAAAGTACATAATTAATTCAAAACCGTAACACCAAAGTCAATTAAGTCCCGAATGTATAAATTTCTCCTTATATGGTAGAGATGATTTAAATTGAAACACCAAAGTCAACTAAGTCTCTGATGTCACAATTATACCCTATAAATTGCCAAAATGATAACACCTAAGGCAACTAAGTCCTGAATGTACACATTTCTTCTTGCAAGATACTGACTATCTAAAGGAATCATCATACTTATCAAACCTAAGTGTACCTCTTTTGTCAACAAAATCTACTCCTTAAAAAATAAGTTTAGTGATTAACTGATTAGGGAAATATTAATCGAATCAGAAACATATCTTCAACTTCAAGGCTTCTAAAACTACATAATTATTTCCAAACAAACCTAAGCCTTTTAAAACTATGAGGTGTTGGTAAACTTGATCGAATGTAGTTTTAAGCCTAAGCCACTAATCTTGAAATTATATTTAAGCCCCTAAAGTTATTAACTTATGACAACTGAAGCCCTTAAAGTTACAATTAAATTAACTCCCCCTCAAATTATTATCCGTTAAGTTAAAACTTTTTCCATATAATTACCGTGACATGTTGAAGATAATTTAAAAACACTTTTTCCCCCTCGAGCAAAGACCCATATTCTATTTAAAGATCTATTGTATTTGTTTGAGTGGTCGAAATTTCTTGAAAATCTGTTTGTAGTGTCGAAAACTGATTCTGATTTGATTAGAACACTTTTCAAATGGTTAACCCGAACATGATTTATAAAATCAATATTTTTGAGAAAAATCGTTCGGGTTATAAAACTTATACCAATGGCAACCTAGGTCCTTCTAGTTGCAAGTTAAAAGGAGCAAGTTCCTAATTGCCATATGTTGCATTCTAAATCCTAAAGGTTGAAACACATAACATCTAAAGCCTAAATGAGTTAAAATTAATTAACTCCCCTTTAAATCATGATCCGTTATTGTCAAACCTTTTCTGTTTACTCCTTGATTATTTAGAAAGATCGTTTTGAAAGAATTATTAGCACATTTCTCCCCCTCAAATAATGTCCCGATTTCTATTTAAAGAGCTGTAGACATTGTTTGAGTGATAGAAAATTCTTTTAAAAATCTTTTTCTGATGAGAGACTGAGATGACTGATTTAGTTTTGAAAGACAACACCTTTTCCACCATGGTTAACACAAATAATTTTGAAGAATCAATGAAGAAAAATTATTTGGTTAAAAAGAAGACTTCTCTTCTATATGAAGAAATAACGCACTGAAACGTACATTACTCCTATGATGCATGGATATGAAGTAATCCATGTCCAGGAAAAATTAATTACTCGTTGTTAGGAACAATTGTCTTTTTGGCGACATGCTTTCCTCAGATTGAAAAGCGGGTTGATGAGATCATTGGACCAAAATATCTGCTCGGGGGTCAATTATTTCTGTGGTGTGAAAGTTGCTAAGTAATTCTCTTTCGAGTAATCATGTGGTGCAATCTTAACTTTTTTTCACATAATCTGGGTCTTTCATTTTGTCATTCATTTTCTTCCTAGTGATTTCAGCTATCTCTAGGGTATCCTCTGAGTTGTGCACTATGGCCGGGACATGATTGGTTTTGATAATTTCATGACCATTATATAGAGCAGGCTAAAATTGCTTTGCACGGGTGAGGCATAAGGGGTTCTTGTAGCCAATAGCTACCTTATTATGTTCATCATAATAGGGCTTTAGTTTACACAACATGTGAACTGTTTGAAGAGACTGGTCTTGTTTGTATAATTTATCCTCGACCTTTTCTTTTAAAGCTTTCATGTCCAAAAATTCTTTAAGGTATTTATTTTCTTTCTGTTTAAAATCCTATTTCAAAGACGTAACTTCTTCTACCATTGACTTGTTGTGGTTAATGGTAGGGGTAACTTGCAGTTTTACATAATGAAGTTCCCTTTTCAAAATTTCTTCCTTACGATTACGATCAGCGATAACTATCTTTAATTGTTCATTAATCTTTTGTTCTCTTTCTGTTAATTCAAACTTAGCCCGTCTTTCATACATTTCAACTTATTCTTTATATGTCGCAAGTTCAGCAGTCAATGAATTGTCAACTACATTGTTTTGTGTGCTCACAAAGACACATTGGGCAGACAGTTCATATATATCATTAAGTATCATCATGTATGCATCATTTAGTACAGAAGATACATTACTTTGTACAACTAGAACTACGTTGTCCTTTACATACTGATCATACGGAATCATATTACTATCACTCGTATAATCAGTATGTGAGTCGACACCGTAATTTGGTTGTACATCGTCATGCATCTCGTGTACTTCATGATGTTCACAAACAGCATCCTGATAGTGATCATTATCGTGTACCTCAGATAGAATGTCTGAATCATAAGACGGACTGGCTTCATCATAAACATGATCCGCAGATGATAGATTTGCCATGAACATGGTCTGTGCAGTAGGAGCCTCATCAACATCAGAATCAAAAGCATCACAGTCATCAGCTTGAAACACATTATCCACATTGAGTGCTAAGTCCTGAACTGGTTGCTCTTCCACATCTTCATCAACAGCAGTGTCTTATCCACCTACAATAAATAGCAACTGCTCTTCATCCAATGCCACCCCATTCTTCTGAGCTTGCATCAGTGATACAGTCAAATTATATATACGTATAATACTAAAGTATAAGAAATTTACTAAAAATCCTTGAGGACAAAGATTAAAAGCAAACTCTACACAAAATATCATACGTTAACCGGTAAGTGTTCACCGGGTCGTTTATACCCCAAGAATTATGAATTGAGACTCCGTTTTTGTTTGGACAATGATTTGAATGTTTTCAAAGCTTTTGAATTGGTTTTCTATATCTACTAATAAAAACACATAAAACATGTAAAGGAAAGAAAACAACTAAGCAAATAAGCAATTGAACACGAAAACGTTAACGGGAATAAAAGAAACGTGACTAACAAGCAAGTACACTAAAATTTAAGCCTACGAAAGCAAACTTAATTTCTAAACCTAAAATATGATAAAAGGAAATTTTATAAAAAAGAATTTTATTTTATTTTTGATTATTTTTCTAATTTTTATGATTTTTTAAAGTTTTAAAACTAATTTAATGCACGAAAAATATAAAAGTTTGACTTAAAAATCCTAGAAAATTATTAAAAATTGCCGAGGTAACAAAGAATGCATAAAATTATAAAAACCTAAATCGCTAAACTCAATAAGCAGGGAAAAAGCAAAACAACACTCGAAGTGCTTATTTAATTAAAAGCCAAAAAGGTGTTAAAGGGATTGTTTGTGCACCTTAGGACGTAAAAGTCCCAAGGGCGCAGTGGTTGTGAGTGTTGTGTTGAGGTGTTGAAAGGTTGAGGTGGGTAGAGGTCAGGGGTTCGAGCCTTGCTCACCCCTGATTTCCCTACTTCCCTTTTTTGAAAAACTTTTTGATCAAAGTTATTAAGTAGCTTATAATAAGCAACTTTTGTAAAAGATACTTTTCTAAATACCTAAAGTAAGCTGGAAAAGAGCTAATTTAAAAGACAGGAAACTTATAAGCTAAAGCCTAAACTGAATAAGCTACAACTATCCTACACTATTCTAATAAGCAAGAGAGGACAAGAAATAAGCACAAACAACAAGCCATAAGCTTAAAAAACATAAATAAGCACTTTGGTATAAAGACTGTTTGCCAAATGGCCAAGTAGGTACTTTTAAGCTTATTTTAAAGCTAGTAATCAAAACCTTATGACTTGGTGGCCTATACCATCTTAAAGCTTGACTTATAAACTTTCTAAATCAACTTTTAAAAAGTGTTTTGAAATCTACTTAAGCTAAGAAAAGTCTAAATGAAAAAGCTATTTTAACTATTTGCACTATGTTTTTGATTTTTATGAAAAGACAAAATAAGCTTAAGCCTGACCCTAATAAGCTATAAACAACTAACAATTAACCTAATGAGCAAATGAAAGCAAAAATTAAGCAAAAACAACTAGCTATAAGCTGAAAAACTCAATAAGCAATTTTGACACAAAACTTTTATCAAAAACAGACAACAAGGGCTTTTTGAGCTTATTTTTAAACAAGCTAATGGAACATTATGGCTTAATGACTTATACTAACTTAAAGCTTATCCTACACTCTATCTAAAACAACAATTAAAAATCATTTTGAAATTCAAATAAGCTATGAAAAATCCAATTGAAAACACTAGTTCAGGCAGAATACTAATTTTTTGGTTTTCCAAATTTTATGAAAACTTTAAAAGAGACTAATTTGCAGACCTAAAACAGATATTCAAATAAGCTTTTAAGAACAAATTAAGCCCTAACCTATCTAGATTGACCTATAATCTACTTGCACAATGAATTCCAAAAACTAACTCCTACTTTAACTAACTTATTTTTGAGACTGAAAATGACCAAAAGCCTGTTTAACTATCTGATGCATTTGACACTTTTTAACCAAAACTCAAAACCACAAGTGCAGACCTTTAGGACTTGAATACTACACTTCATAGACACCAAAATGAGAACAAACTTCCAATAATGACAGCTTAAAACTAATCAAAGCACAAATTGTTATTAATCTGAGCTAATGAACTCAGATTCAAACAAGCAACTTTTCAAACTTATTAAAACTTGATCTAGCCTAACAAAAACCTTGAATCCTAATCTTATAAACTTAATTATGAGATTTAAATTCAAATTAAAGAACCAAATGCCACTTGACAGTACTAACTTAAGTTAGTACTGCCATGAGCCAAACACCCCTTTAAAATGATTAAACTCATGTTTAGCTTATAAAATAGAGAAATAACACTCAAATTTCAAATACCAGATACTATGAAGCTTATAACATACCTAATGAGCATATTTCAATAATCAAATAAGATATAACTATAAGCCAACAGATTATGCTACTATTTTTGGTTTTTTTACTTTTTTATAACAAATACATGTAAACTAAGATCTATACTAATAATTGAACACAATAAGCATCATACAACTAAAATAAGCAGAAATAAGCTATTCTAAACTACAATAAGCAGGAAATAAGCAGTATTAAGCTAAAATGCAATATTAAGCTATAAAAGGTAAAATGAAGACTTACAAAAGCCTTTGCACAAACAAGGCTATTATAATGCTCTTAGAGCTGATCAACAAAGCTCTATCTTATCAGAGATAAGCTAGTAAGGTCCTGGAAACCCTTCCTTTATTGGCTTCCCTTCCATTATAAGTTGAGGTATGTTTGGAGAGGAATTTAAGTAAAATAAGCTCAATTAATCTTTGAGAGCTTAACTGAGTATATAACTAGCTTATTAGTGATTTTGAAAGCTATTTGAGCTTAATAGAATAGTAGAGAGCTTATTAAATCATTATGCATTAAAGTAAAAACATCAATTGAAATTTCAACATTAAGTAAACTAAAATTTTATTGATTAGGAAAACTGAGTACAAGCTTGAAAAGGAAATTACATTAATTGAAAACAATATTAAAAACGTTACAATAAGCTAAAATTCATAAGCTAAAAGCTACACTAAGTAAACTACTATTGATAAGATCTCGTGCGAGTGTGAGGAGGCCTTCTTTTATAGGGGTGAATGGAAGGATCTAGGACCTTGAGATGCTCCTTTTTGCTTCTAATCTTGGCCATCCAGCTCTAACCAATCATTGGATCTTAATTTTAAACCGTTAGATGAAAAGGATCACACGGATTGCCAGCGTGGCAATCCTATCTTATTAGAGGCCTTGTGCTTCTTTTCCACTAATTTTAGTGTAAAATTTCTCATTTGGTGTGTTTGTTTGGTGATGATGCGTCATTCCTTGTTGTCAGAACTGGCCAATCATTGGCTTGGGTGACGTATTTGCTTTCTGATGTGGAGCTTTGTACTTACAATCTTTAAACCACCTAGGTTGAGATTGAGAGGGGGTTTAACCTGTTTATTTTAACGCATGGTGAATTGGGGGAGATGGTGAATAGTAATTCCTATTTCGCGTCTTTTTCTTTCTTATTCGTTTGTTTAACCCGGTTTAATGAGAGTTGACTTTGGCTTATAATGTTTTAGGGCACGGTTGGGGATGGGCTAAGGGCTTGGTAATTTGTTAAGAGTTAATATAATTTGGACTTAACGGCCGTTAGTCCCTTAGTAACAAAGGAATAACGGTGTTATTGATTTTTGGACTTTTGGTGAAAAAGGTTTAATAATAAGGGTCCTTTTGGTAATTTCAAGGGTTTGTCTTCATAAAAGCTGACCAAGGTTGACCATGATTGACTTTTGTTGACCTTTATTGTCTCAAACTTGATAAATACTCGGCTCTTGCGTACTCATTTTATCTCGTGTTTGTTTTTTGTCTGGTTTTTGGCTCTTTTCTTGTGATTCTTGCAATATTCGTACCTACACATCACAAAAGACAAAATACACATATACAAGCATAATTTTGCACATTTTCATCTTTTTAAGGGTCATTTTTGGTACAAAACGGATATGTGATTTATCACATATCAGTTTGTCAATCAATTTTCACAGCGGTCTACCCAAACCTCTTCGCAACAGTTTACCCAAACCACTCTACAGTGGTTTGGTAAATTGCTTCGAAGCGGTTCGGGCTACTAATTTTTGTTTTGACCCATTATGCCCAATAACCCTATCTGGCCCTATCCAAAGGCCTAATTGACTAGTTAACTCCCATCCGGGCTCAGTTAACTTGTTATTGAACTTGTCGGATATTCAGTGACTCAATGTGAATTAGTTTACAATCTTAATCAAACATGGCATGGTAACTCAAACACAAGGCTAAAATTCTCGTCTAACATAAAATATCTGCTATATTGTCTATCTTTGTTGATATTCTTAAGCAGATACGATGGCCGAAGAGAATGTCCCTGCTCCTACAAGATCTAATGATCAATTGGTTCATGTCAAGGCTCGCTTGCCTATTGGAAAGAACAATCTTCTCATAGATCTTCAAAAAATGTAGAAGAATCCTATCTTCTGTATCTCAATAGACATCCTGCAGAACACCAACTTCTTTAGTGCCTTCACTACATCAGCTGAGGTTCCTTCAATCTACATTCAGCAATTCTGGAACACTCTTACATTGGCTACCAAGTTTGGTATATACAGTTTCTAACTGGATGAACTGTAGTTTACTCTGGATGCTGATCTTCTTTACAGTGCTCTGGGAATTACCCTTAAGGATTATGCACACCCTTTTATGGCACCTCCAGCTGGTGATCTAGTAATAGATTTTGTAAACAATCTAGGATACCCTAAAGAACTCCAATTTGTCTCAAAGATGTACATGAATAGTCTATATCAACCGTGGAGAACCATTATGTCTATGATCAACCAATGCTTAACGGACAAGACTTCTGGTAGTGGCAGACCCAGGCACCCAGCTCTTTAAATATTATGGGGTATTTTCTCGGGAACCAACATAGACTATACAGAACTTATATGGGAAGAGTTCGTTTAGGCAATCAAGACCTTCTTTTCTAATGCAGCCAATCTAAAAGTTCCCACCAAGAAGCCTAAGCCTCAGGTTATTCCATATTGCTGATTCACCAAGCTAATCATTTGCTACTTAGGAGTCAGACACAACATTCATAAAAGGCCACAGTCTCCTCTTCACATTACAGCAGATGACTATTCACTTAGCAATCTCAAATTCGTCCCTAAAGGAAAATTGGATGAGGTATTCAGAATGCTTATTCCTAAAGACCTGATTACTGATGTCATTCGTAATTCAAAATACTACCAGAATTACTTGGAAATAACTTCCCGTAAACCCCGTCAAGCGAATATTGTGACAGATGAAGAGGGTGGGAAGAAGAAGAAAGCTCCACCAGCTGGTAAGTCTAAACAGCCTGCACTTGCCAAACAGCCTTCTCTTGCTAAGTAAACCAAGCCTGTGAAAGAGAAAACCTTCAAGCCTTCTCCCTCAAAGAAAGTCCGCAAGGGTAAAGTGATGAAAGTTCGTAAGGGAAAGAGGTCTGACCATCTTGTTGTCGAAGAAGATGAAGAAGGTCAACTTGCTCCTGAACCTCATGTGAAAGATGATGAATACAATCTCCAAAGAGGTATTTAAATAAGCTTGGAATCTTTTCAAGCACTGTCGGCGAAGTGTCCATTCGTGAGCCTGACTCAGGGATCACCCAAAAACTCCCAGTTGTTGAAG